>CM042065.1:8494225-8595400 GCA_023512825.1 Liposcelis brunnea | reverse complement strand
CCCTCTTGTTACATGATCCTGCCCACTGGAGCCCCCTGAGCTTCGAGATAAGCTGTGGCCAGAAGCCGAGAGTAATGATGACGGACAATAAGAAGACCTCTAGCCCTGATTTTTAACCCTTTAAAGGCCTAATTAATTTCCGAAAAGGTAATTATTGGGGACCCAGCAAGGCCGACTTTTTATAATATGTTAATATGTCTAAACTTGAAGCAAATGAAGCCCGAAAACCGAAAAAAATCCGCACTCCTAAAGTTTCTAGTGTAGGCATACCGCAATACACAATTGACCAAAAATGTCATTATAAGCAGTTTTACTCCCTTTTTGCAGCTAAAGACTCAAGGGCTATATTGTATTAGGTTTATAAAGGTCCCAAGTTAGTTGTATTGCTGAATGCATATTCAAAAGTTTGCAGGGGTACGACTTTTTTACAAATATAGCTTAAAAATTTCTGTTAGAACCGATTTTTTTTTTAAATTTAATTCTGCACTTGGCTCTACACTTCCCAATTCATGCTAAGTTATTATTAAGATGCCCTGGTAATTCATTCTAATAGAACGCGCAAATAGGGTGTTCTTACAAAGAATTCAAAGGATGAAAAAAAAAAATACCTGAAATACAAATGTCGCCCGAACAATAGAAGGACCTTTTTATTCATACTACCAGTATTGGAAAGAGATCTTTTTAGGATACCGTCTTCAACTATTGTACGTTTGCCATTTAACTTCGTTATTTTTAATCCCCAAAAATTTGAAACAATTTTTTGATTGCTAGTAGTTTTCCCGGTACAAATGAATTTGATAAAAACCTCTAGTTGCTCAGAATTATTTTTATCCATAAGCTAAGCATATGAAGATTATACTCCCATAAGCTTAACATAAAAAGAATATCTTTCTAGGGAAATGTTAAAGTTGAAACAAAACAAACAGTATTTAAATTTTGGTCAATTTAGCTTAAATTTACATTAAGTTTATAATATGATTTTCCTCCCATAAGCTAAGCATGGGCGAAATTTCAAGTCGTAAATTTTTTCTTTGAAAAGTCTAAAGCTGTATTGCACTAATACATGGTCATATCCCTCAGTCTAGCTGTCTGGAATAAGATTTTCACTAAAACATCAGAGGCCGGATATATCCGGCCTTTTGCAAAAGTCGGCCGTTAACGGAACTTTTTCGGAGGCCGGATATATCCGGCCTCGGTCAAAAGTCGGCCTTTAAAGGGTTAAATAAATTACCCTAACTTAACTCTTGCCCTGGACCGTATGCCTTTTCTTAGAATCTGTAACACATTCCCTAAATTCCAATCGAAAAAAAAAACCTTCCTTTTCCCATCAACTTGTATCCTTCATCAATAAAATGATTGAAATACCAACAGATTAAAGTTGAAAGGTGAAAAATTCATGAGCCATCATCACTTTACAAACGAGAACAATGAAAAATGCCGGAGGAAAGGTGACAGGTACGGTTTTTATACCGTTAAGCCTGCGTATCACAAATAACATGTGCGTTTACGTGTGTGTAACTATGACAGATCGTGCGTCCTGCATACCAGTACTTCAGAGTGTAATATACGGCTGCAGCCTTTCCACGACTTCAAGTGTCTTTAAATAAAAATGAATTAAATAAATGGAAAATGAGAAAAGCTACACGGTTTTGTATTACTTTGATCAGTCGATCATTCCTTCCTCACTGCACCCCCTTCCCCCCTTCCATTCTTTTAAAAGGTGCCACGTCTGGAAGAAGTTAACCCTAATTTTGCAGATTTTGTAACTGCCGGAGAAGAGGCCCCGATCAGTTGGGGCCCCGGTAAATTTTTAACTCGAGCATGATTACTACATGATTTTTAAAAATGTTAGTACAACCTAATTTGTTGTGACGATTCTCTCCCAAAATCGCCTTTGGCTTATTGCGAAATAAGCTACCTGCATGAATTTGGGAAACATCATTAACAGATCCTAAAATTCTTAACTAATCAAGAAAAAATTAATCAAAAATGTTTTTACAAAGCGAAAAATTGAAATTGAAATTACAAAAAGCCCGCCAAAAACAACCATGCTCCATGTTTGGGCTAATGACGTCATTACCGAATTAAACTCTTTTTTTGGCGCGAAAAATCCGCCAATAAGAATAAAGGATCACACGCAGTTGTAAATAGAGTCCTAGATGGGAGAGAACAGCGACCGACTGTCATGCCATCTTTTATTGTTTTCACTAGGGACGACAAAATGGCGTCGATCGTTGCCTTCTTCAATGCGATCGTAGTCTCCTTTTATTCAAAATCTGACAACACTGCTTTAATTCCATATTTAACTTATGGGAGTTTTTACATCAGGACTACAAAATGGCGTCTCCGAGAACAGCCAATCAGAACTTATGTCGTCAGTCGCTGTTCTTCCCCATTGTGACGTCATAACTGCATGATTCGTTTTTGGCTTTCTAGAATTTGAATTTAAAGACAATGGGAATTTTCTTTTTTCATAGTTAATTTTTTCAGCGATAGATGACGAACAAGTGTAAGACGGACTAACAATATGGCGGTGAAAAATTTGAATATTGGTTTGTTTATTTTGATTTCCAAACTTCCAGATTTGGAAGGAAAAACTGAATTTTTTTTCATTTTCAATGAAATACGAGATCGAGTAAGTATCAGACATATTTTAAAAGCTCGTGACGAAAGCTTTCTTCTTTTGCAACCTACGACGGCATAATTTTTTTTTAAACTTACCATTGCTGGATGTGGAGTACTATCATCACTATCCTCCGAAGTCGTCGTCGTTTCGTGACCAATTGGTGGGCTATTCCCCGTTGGAGATCTAATATAAACCGCTTGTTGCTGTTGCTGTTGTTGCTGCTGCTGCATCATCATCTGCTGCTGCTGCGGCTGCTGGGGTAACATCATAATTTGATTCCCCTGAGTCATATACGATGTTTGGTTGTTATACTGTTGATATTGCTGTTGTTGCTGTTGTTGATATTCGTTCATATTCATATTTTGTTGCGGATGCAATTGTTGATAAGTTAAATTAGGACTATTTTGTGGGTCTTGTTGATGACTTTGTTGCTGTTGCTGTTGCTGGTGCGGATTTATCGGCGGGATATCGAATTCTTCGTCTCCGAAACTAGGCGTGTGAAAAGTCTGCGAAACAAAAAAATTAAAAAAAAAAATTATTGAGATGTTGAAACAGATGTACAGACGAAAAAGGAATCGGAATTGGGTAGTCGAAATGCTAGGTCAGAAACTAGAACGATATTTCAAATATTTGTGACATGTGAATAGATCCCAGTAACCAGAATCTCCCCTCGAACCGGGTTCGGGCTTGGTTTACGACTTGCCTCGTAAACTTTATGTATCGAATAGACTCCCGAAATTTATTACTTCTATTAAAAATATCAATCCACTTAAAGAAGTTACCTTCCGCTATATAACCGGTTGTGTAATTGTTTAATCGAGCTTTTTCGGATCTTTTTTTTCTTCTTCGAGGTTTTTTTTTTTTTTGATTTATTAAGTGGTGGGTTTACGTTTTGGTGTAAAATCTCTCAAGCTATTGTTTCCTTGTAATGTGGTTTTTTTTTTTTTGAAAAATATTTTTTCTTTAGAGGAAGAAAAAAATGACTACGCAGTTACTACCGTTATAAACAATAACGATCACGTCAAAAATACAATAGAATGATTTATGCAAAATAAAGTAACGATAAATCAAAATTCACTGCATGAGCGCAAATTAAAATAAATCATTAATCAAATTTACATTTAATTTTTACAAGTTGGGGGAAACAAAGGAAACAATTAAATATTTACACGGCCACCCAACACGTAAGCTCGGCCGGGGATGGTATTGTTATGATTAAACTTTTTAACGTAAGGGAAATTACTCGAGAATTAAAAAGAAAATTCTTAATTTTCTAGTGGTTCAACAAAAATGGAGCAAAGAGGAGATTTTCCGCCTTGGCTGGCCTAGCGTCTTCATGATTCAGATTTGGCAGCTGCCACTATCTGGCAACTATACCACAATTTTCAAGCTTTAACTCCCACCAGCAAAACTTATCTTTGAAGAATTCAAAATGAAAGACACTGGGCCGTGTGCTGTAGTGGCTTTAGCACAAACCACGACATCGCTTCAACCTCTGAGACACTAACCCCTCTTGCATTCTCATTTACATTCTTCTTCCCCTATTTCCCAATGAAAGAATTTAAAAAAGTAGAGCAAAAGGTTAAAGACCAGACGCTGGTTAAGAAATAATCCTCCCCTCTCCCTCCCCCTCTCCGACCTTGAAAAAAAAAGTTGATGATGAAAAACACTGTGCGGAATATTAATGGGGTGGAAAATTGTTATCTTCCCGAAGGAGCCGGTTTCGTCGCTGACGTCATAAAATTTCCAATAAATGAAAAATGTGATTAATTTTTCATTAAACTTGTTTATTGGGTTTTTTCTCCAATCGAGAATTGAATTTTTTCATCGCAAAAAAATTAGGCGAAGGGTAGAGTAAAAAAAAAAAAAGACGCGAACACACACATACACACGCATTCACAAAAAAAAAGTTAATTTGACATTAGACAGACATAAACATATCAATTCGGGGAAGTTCCTTCACTGGTTAAAAAATGAAATGCATGTTTTACCCTGAACTGTAATGTACAAATGTACATGTCAAATTTTTTGCACCAGTAAAAAAATGGTAAATAAAATAACGCAAAAGAAAAACCATTTTCCGGTTAACCTTATTGCAATTTTCTTTTTTTTGCTCTTCCACCATTAAATTTATCTGACAATAAGAAAAATTATGTACACGGTTTTCGTTTTTAATTTATAAGCGTTTTTTTTTTTTTTTTCGAAAATTTGAGACTTTTTTTTGAAATTATGAAGGGAAATAAACGGGGTTATCCCCCTTACATAATTTATCGACAGATTTTCATGGTAAATCCTGAAACGTGTTAGTTTTCAAAGTTGTTGTTTATGTTTTCTAGTTAAAAATAAATATGCAGCAGGATCGTAGCCACAGCAGTTTTTTTTAGGTCAGTACTCAACTTGCAGCAGCATCGAAGAAGGATTAAGAAAAAAGCTGAACTGGTTAGCCGGCTAAGCCAGCTAGGTTGAATTTTAGTCTCAAGGATTGAATTTGGAATACTTTACTGTCAGGTGCCAGACATTCTGTGAAGGTTGTTTTGATGGAAAAGAGATTTCTTGACTCAAGAGAAAAAGTTTCTGGTGGCAGAGGAAGAATTAATTGGCGGCAGAAAAAGAAATAGATATTCTTCCTCTGCCACCAAAAAAGTCTTACTCTGCCACCAGGAAGAATACCTATTTCTTTTTCTGTAAACAAAAATTCTTCCTCTGCCACCAAAAAATTTTCTGGCGGCAGAGGAAGAATTTTCTGGTGGCTTCCTCTGCCACCAGGAAGAAAACCTATTTCTTTTTCTGTAAACAAAAATTCTTCCTCTGACACCAAAAAATTTCTCTCGGGAGCCAAGAAATTTCCTGGCGGCAGAGGAAGAATTTTCTGGTGGCAGAGGAAGAATATGTATTTCTTTTTCTGCCACCAAAAAATTTATCTCAGGAGCTAAGAAATTTCGTTTGGAGCCAGGAAAATTCTGTTTAAAGTCTTTTGGGCCTGAAAATAATTTTTTAAACTGACCCAAAAATTCGCTAAGCTCTTTAAAATCATCAAATCTTTTACAGACCATCGTTTGGCCTGATTCAACGTGTCGAAAGCTACGAAATTACTTTGAGGACCAAAATAAATTAAGGCCAACTTTGCTGATAACGTCAAGACCTGCTTGGTACCTCAGTTAATGAATAAAATCAACTTCTTATTCTCATTCTTCTCTCTTTTTTCTCGTCTGGCCAACCCTTCTTCCCCTTTATTTACATTTTCTTAATCGCAGTTTCACTTTCCTGCACATCTCCCCTCAAACGTCAAAATAAAGAAAATGAAGTGATCTAATGCAGATATAAAAGATTTATCTTGTAAAAATTTCGCATAAAAGAGTTTGAAAAAAAATGAAAAGGAATTTTATATTTGGTATAAAATGATGAAAAATTGAAAAGGAAGAGGCGGAAGAAGCTAAAATTCAAACAGGAAGACGAATATGATTGATTTGTCAAACATGTTTTCATACAAAAAAAAAACGACTTTCTGCCAGCCTGCCGTAGTTTACTTTCAACTTCATACAGTCAATATTTAATTTCCACGAGAATGATAGAAAATATTTTTTTTGTTCCTTTTTTTTTCTCCTTTGAAGTTTTTTTTTCTTTTATTTCCTTTCTATCGCGATGCGTTTTTATCATCGATAAGCACTATTTTAGTTTTTTTTTTATAAAAATATATTCGCGAAGTGTTATTTTTTTTTTGTGATATTGATATCGAATGTGTTGCAGTTGAATTGTAAATATAAATGTGGTATTGTTAGACTTGACATTTACACAGTTTTTCATTCATTTCTTGGCTTGAAATAGGAAACTGGGAAGGTGGGAAATTTGAATACACTAAGTGCTTGCCTGAGGAAAACAATTTTCTGGGGATTGTTTTTTGCCACAAATTCAAATGGGAAGTTTTTGAGTGTCACCTTTTAGACTTAATGGCGACAATATACTTAATGACTTAGTGTTGATCTTTAAGACTGGGCGGGCAAGATTAGCCAAACCTGATACGGTTCTCAAGCGAGACTCAAGTAGATTTAGCAAAAGCGACCTCTAACGAGCCTAAATTTAAGCGGGGCTTCTGAAGGGGGGGGGGGGGGGGGTAACGCCACTATTCTCAATTTTTCTCCTTTCAAAAATCAGCTAGCTACTTTTTAATCATCCCTGCCCCGATCGATCTAACCAATGTATCGATTCCCAGATTCTTGACTTTTACGGTTTTCACATGTTAAATCCCAACGTTCACAATTCAAAGGGTTTCGCCTCTTACAATGGAAATCCTTCCGTCGTCAGTGGTTACACGTTAAACTTTATTAAAGATGCAGAAATGACGTGAAAGGGGTCGAACACATGTCTCCATAACCTCGAAATATGAAAAAGAAGATTATGACACGTTCTAAAAATCAAAATTTCTCTGTTTAAAAAAAATCGTTTTCTCCAACTTATACCTGCTTTACAAAAAACAAAAAAAATCTCCCCGAAAATATATTTCAACGTATCATTTTCAAAAGCTTGAACTTGTCGTAGGGTATGAAAACAAAAACAAAAAAAAAAAGAGGGGGGTTGAATTCTCAGATTTATGGATGCGCATAAAAGTACAAGGAAAAAGGAGCAATATTTTTTCACAAATTGCTTTTAGAAATCTGGAAAAAAAATTTTTTTTTTTCGAATCAATGGACGAGGAAAAAAATTTTATTTTCTATTTTCACATGATTTTTTTCTCTCTTTTTAGATTTGTAGCTCAATTTTATGTTGTAAATAAATAGCTGTAGCCTTTTCTTGCATCCCATACACAACAATAAACAGCATTACATAACCATGTTTTGATCCAGCAATATTTATGAAGCAACAAAGAGATTAAAAAAGAGAAAAATTCATAAAAACTAATTTCTCTTCTGGAAATTAATTTCTGGATTTTTTTCCCGAAAAAAAAAAAATGGTTAGGGAGACTTAAAAGGGTTTAAAATGAAAACGGCTAAACATATAGCTTGAAATTTTCCTCCGAGCATGGGAAACTTTGTTCGAATTATCCAAGCTTGAATCTGATGCATTTAGGGTGTGGCTCTTCTAATCAAATATCATGTAAAAGACAAAATATGAGGACTTTTTATATAATAATACACCCCCTCCCCGGATGTAAAGTCTAAAGGCTTCTTTTATATGCTCCTAGAAATTGATCAAAACTAGGAGAGGGAAAGGCAATTTCTTAGTGTGGATATTAGACAACGAGAGAGAGAGAGAGTCTGAAGCTTCTCATTTCCTATACGTTGTCTTTTGTTATATTTTGCTGTAATTACCTCGTATCATTAAATTTTCCCCGACTAAATTGACAGGGTGTTTTCACCGACGAAAATTTATTGAGATTAAAATTTTAGCTCCGGGGGTAAAGCTGAGCATAACCTTGGAGATGAAGTATATGAACGAAAAAGAGATTGATAGGCGGATAACAACAACAAAAAAAAAAGAAAGATGTTTGTGATATGCTAAATGGCAACGTGCATGAAAAGATTTGATTGGAAGCAATGAGCCGATTAAAGACATCCTGCGACCGGCAAACAATCCTAATCGGACGTGCTAACCGTTTAATTTAAAACAGCGCATGCGTTTGATTATATTCGTCGACCAATCTGTGGGTTTGATTTTGCTTTCGAGCGACCTATAGGAGTGAGAAAGTATTGCGGTCATCCAAAAAATTAGTATTTGGCTCGTTTTGCTATAATTTGCAGAGAACACGAAAATATTGGTGTTTACGAAAAATTCCTCAAAGAGAAGAAAAAGTCACAAAAATGTTTGACAGCAATCAGCAAAAATTTTGACAGTAGAAACAAACAATTTATTTTCAATTTTTCCTGGTGGCTACAATTTGTCATCAATTTTTCCTGGTGGTTCAATGTCATCAATCATTTCTGGTGGCTACAATTTGTCATCAATTTTTCCTGGTGGTTCAATGTCATCAATCATTTTTGGTGGCTACACTTTTTCGTCAATTTTTCCTGATGACTGCTTTTTAAGTAATTTATGAACACAAGAAAAATTTAACTAATTTCTAAAAGATAAATTCTAGAAAATTCCTTGAGAACAAAAAAGTTCTAGAAATATTCTTGAGCACAAAAAATCACTAAAAGTTTAATAAACTTTTGAAAAAAGAAAAATTTTTTCTAAAAATTCTGAGTTTTCTCTTGCCAAGAAAAAATTTGGGACAAAAATTGTAGTCGGCAAAAAATCCTCCAAAAATTCTCACAAACTCACTGATGCACGATGTTGACACCGCAATACTTGAAAAAAATCAGAAAACCTGTTCACCTTCTTCAGCAGTGATGACAAAAAAGTCCTCACATTCGATTTTCTCCTTCATCCGCCATCTTAACCAGCCCCTAACGACATCCACCAGCAATACATTTCATCACAAAGAATTCGCCCACCCATAATCATTGCAATCCTCGAACATCTTCTTAATCAATAAAATTGCTCAACTCAACAATCCTATTTTACAAGTATGCATTCCTGCGCACCTTCATTGTTTAAAAAAATTCAATCATTCCACCTTGCATATAATAAGATTTACTCGCTGTCAAAGCGACTATCATAAATTTTATTAGTCAAAGAGTCAAAGCCTCCTAAATACTTTTTTCCTCCAAACAAAAATGAATTGCTTTAATTCGCAGCAGTGAAAAGAAAGAATAGAAGAAATTGATTGGAAACAGTTAATTGGACGTATGAAAAAAAAAAAAAAAATAATGATTAGTTCGAGGGTACGATTTATCGTAATCCTTTACCTAAAACTCTATATTGATTTCTTGTATTTTTCCTCCCCCGCTCCTCCTTTTATTTAATTTTTTTTCCCCATTCCCCTTCCTCTCTCAGTTTACAAATCCTTACTCGCCTGAAAATGAAGGGAACTAGAGAATCTTAGTCGAAAGTTTGACCGGAAAACTCCTTGTTTTTCTTCCGAGGGGGAGAGCAGATGAAACTTAACGTTCCCAGAGAGCAACTTAACCATTTTGCAGCTGAGTTAGCACCTGGAAAACAGATTTTCGACCTCGAGATCTTAATTATTTGTCATTATTTAACTAATGTATGTTTCTAATTAAATTCCTCAGCTGAGATTTATATCTTTTTCCTAATTCATATTATCGGTGTTTGATAAATTACAAGGGCGTTTCAATAATAACTTTTGGTTATTCGATAAGGTCACAAGGACTCGACATGAAGTTTTGCCATGGATTATAAATAAAAAAAAAAAAGGTTGATGAAAAAAGTAAGTCACGTAAATGTTTTTTTTTTTTTTTTTAAATAGTAATGAATTCATCATAAAGCGGTTGTAAAATTTATTGCCACAATCGTATCTAGACGACAATTAATTACCGTTTAATGGTAAACAGGTTGTTGGTCGGATTTGAGTCTGGGTTCTCCTGCATGGCATTGATTGAGGAATGGTTTAGTCGTTATTTGTCGCCTCCCTTAAAATGTCTCTGCGATTTTTTCTGGTAATCACCGGGTATAGTTAGCCCAGTGGCGGAATGAAAAGAGATAAGATTTTTTTCAACACTCAGGGACGAAAACACATCTTTTCCTCCCTAGGGAGATTTTTTCAAAACATCAAATTAAGATTTTCTTCACGAAGAGAATTATCTTACAATCCAAGAAACAAAAAAGACATTCCCAACTCGACGGGCGATTTAATCTTTTTCGTCCCTTGTGTAGTAATGTACTATTTCAGTTTTCTTGGCGTCAGAAGTCGCTACTCGTCTGCTATAGCAAATAATATTTTTACTCTTTTGAATATAATTCGAGAAAAAATTCTTGTGTAATTAATTTTTTCGAGTAATAATTTTTAAAGCTAGAAAACCGCGAAGGAAAGCAATTTTTTAATCCCGAATCTTTTTTCTCCCCTTAGAAAAAAAAGTTACGCTCAAGGGAAAGAAAAAAAAAAGGAGGAAAAAAAAATAAAGAGCGAAAAGGATCCGAAACTTTTTTTTGAAATGTATAAAAAGACTTAAAAATGTGCCATGTGGTGATTATATGAGTTTTCAAGTTACGAATTGAAGTTTTTGCATTTATTTCAATATTTTCAAAAAGCGTCATTTGGTTTCAACGACTTAAGCTTGTCGTCGAAATGGTGACTGTTTCCCTTTCATTTTTTTTTTTTACAATCAATGGACAACTATGAAAATAAAAATATTAACCCCGAGTGTAATCGACCGTTCGCTTTAAAAAAAATATAAAATCCGTGCCAAATATCAAATTGATCCATTAGTTTTGGTTAAATTTATACTTAAAGAAAAAATCTTCACTAATATCAGATAATAATATTTAGTGGAGCTAATAAACAAATGAATTGAAATTATCGATAACCTCCTACGTAATAACACAGTAATTACGGGTATTTTAAAAAATTTTCAAATTCGCCGTGTGTGGCTTTGATTTTTCTTTTTTCTGGTTTGATATTGCAGAATCTTAAAATAAAGAAGCAATGAATAAATAAAAATGTCCTAAGCCTTGAAATTTAAAAAAAAAGAGAATGATTAAATAGAATCATTTCAATTTTTTTTTTTTTTGAAAATTAAATTGCAAGTATGAGGGGGAAAAATATCCTTGTTCGCCACTATCAGCATTATAGTAATTATACGTTGGACTCGGAATTACTTTGAAAAAAGATGAAACGGAAGAAAATAATAATTGAAGAATCTCGTGCTCGAAATACTTTAAAAAATAAACTTTATATATCCTCGACTTAGAAATGTAAAAAGAGTTAAAAGAATTCCACCCCCTTCCCTTTCAACCCCAAGCCAACCCCGCAATTAAAATAGCTTTTTAATGAATTTTAATAGGAAAGAGTCCCATGAAATTAAAGATTTGTTTTAAGAAGTTTACAACATAAATTAAATTGTTCTTTTAAATTAAGTATTATTTTTTTTTAACTTGCTTCTTTTTATAATTACTCAACTTTTTTCTCTTTTTTTTTTTTTCATCTTTTTTTTTCCTTCAAATGTTGTTCAATTTATCGTTGAAAATTACAACCAATCTTCTCCACGCTTTCTTTTTCAATTTATTAAGATTTTTCTTTTTTTTTTAAAGAAAAACGGTTTAAAGGGTAATAAAGTGATTTTTAAAAAGGGGTAGGATTTTTATAATTGAAAGTTTGGTTTTTGAGGTTTCGGGGATGAAAGGAGAGGGAAAGCTTGGAAGTTGGATGTAGGTGTATAAAGGGTAAGTTGATGACAGCTGAGATCAAGATAAATCTCGAAAGAATTGAGAGAGGTAAAAGTAATATGTCACTGAAACTTCTATATAAATTATTCAGTCTTTTCTGTGAATCGTATATCGAGGAAATGATGTGTTTAAGTTCGCTGATGTTATATGTCGAACAGGCTTTAGTATCCTTGCCAGTCACGCCCTTTTGGCGCTGTTGTTTTTCTGGGCCCATAACCTGTCATTTTAGGTATTCATGGATATCGCATATTAGTTGTTTATAGAGTTGGTTAAAAACAATATAGTTACCGAAACAAAAGATTCAAACATTAGAACTGTCCGTTTATCGCAAGAAAAATTCAGTTATGCTACCGGTGGTACTTAAAAGTTTACATGTTGCATAGTTATTTAAAAAATTTTGAAATATTGTGGATATGATTTTCAAGATGCTTGAATTTAAGATCAAAGACTCTAAAGGCCCCTTAGCGCGAGCTGAAGTTAAATTTTAAAAATTTTACAAAGCAATTTATATGCAGTTATGTAAAACAAGTTGCATACCTATAATTTCAATAATTCTGGTAAACTTAATAATCCTGAAACTTATTCGTCTTTCAAAATAAATTCAGGAGAATTTTAGCTATTTGAGAATGGGAAAACCGATAGTAAAAGGTCTAAAAAATCTTGTACATTTGATCAGAAATTTTTGGGGTTTCTGAACAGCATAGAAGGAAGAGGACTGGTCTGCTAGACTGGACGGATGTACTCGTGAAAATCATTGACAGATCAGAATTTTCCCTATGATCGTTTCCCAAGATTTATATCTTTAAACTGCAAAGGAGAGGACCGAGCAGGCCTTAATTTTTTATCGCCCAAAAACAAACTCGAATTAATTCACTAAATTCGCACAACCCGACTCTGACTTTTAATTTCTTTCTAAACTGTAGCAGATAAGGCGGGGCTTTTGAAGTTATTAATTCCCTCTAATATTTCAAATTGCACATACCAAACGTTTTTATTTACCTTTTTATAGCGCCATAAAAAAATACCATATTCAAACAAAATACTATGATATAACACATTTTTAGTTGCAATGTTGTAACCGCGCTCCAAACGGATACCTTAAAAAACACAAGCTATAATTTAATCGGGATTATATATAAATCAACCTTATTCGACAATGGATCGTTTGATTATACGGTAGTTAATTATTCGGGAAAAAAAAAACCCACGACAAAAAAAAACAATTAACCATTAAGCAATCACAAAAAAAATTCCGTAAATCGGTGACACATTCGCCACTTGTCCAACTTCCACGACACGAACGGCCGATTTTTCTTCTTCTTCTTTTCGATATGGCAATATTCTTTCGGGATGCATGAAGTGAAGAGTGTGATTACAATTTATAAAAATAGTAATAATTTAATCCCTTTTTATTGCCCTCTGTGTTTTTTTATTATTATTGGTAATTTTGTTTTCAATGTATAGTTAATTACAGCTTACGAGACTGTAATAACAGGTTACAAATAATAAGTACGTGTACCTTCTCTCTCTCTCTCTCTCTCTCTGCTCTTATGCAGACTCGAATATTTTTGATTCTTCTTAAAATTTAAAATGAGTTACGATGTGTTTTTACATTAAGGCTCGTATTTTTCGATGCTCCCAAATCCTAATCGAGTAATTAAAGAATTTAAGTTTCCCACGTGGTTTAATATTTTAATATTTACAAGTTTCCGGTAATAATTTTATTATTTTGGTAACTATATTAATATGAACGGGCGGTTGTGTATTCTTTTGCGTGCAATAAAAAGTATTTTGACTTCTTGACTTTCAGAGTTTTCGACCAAAATTAGAACTCCCCAAAAACCCCGAAATTTCATTTTTTCAACTAAAAGTTTTTTAAAATTTAAAAGTCTGATCCAATTAAATGGGAAAATTTAAATGACAAGTTTTAATAATGAAGATTAACTAAAAAAAAAGGATTTTTCATTTACATATCGGTAGCTCAGAGGTAAACAGTAACTATGACGTCACAGCCCTCGATTAAAAAGACGATCGACTCCATATAAATAATAAACATTGAACCGCCTTCTTAGAATTCAGATCTGACGTCATACGTACTGTTTACCTCTGAGCTACCGATATTGTGAAAATTTCCCGGAAAAATACAAAAAAAAAAAAGCTTGCCTTTAGTTATTTTCAGGGTGAGATCCACTTTATACTTTGAATTATCACCGGGGAACGTGCAAAATAAAAAAGCTGATTAATAGTTGGGAAAAAAATAGGCGCTAAGCCTTTTTTAAGAGGGGATTTACTGTTAAAAAATATTTACATTTTGTAAACGATACCAATACACATCGTTCAACGTTTTAATTAAAAAATTTTCTGCGTTTTTAAATTGGTGGACGTGATATTTATACATTTTTTTTTGCACGTTATGGTTTAATGGAAAACTGCCAACCCTCGTCAGGAAAAAATAAAAACTAAAAAGTAGTTTTTTTTCCCAAGTTTTTTTACTAAGGACGTTGATCATGGCTACTTTTTAAATGGAAAATGTATGACAGATAAAAGGAAATGCACAGATATCTGCGAGATTTTTGCCATTGCTTAGACATGCTAAGTAGAAACCAGTGGGGAAAAATTTTTCAAGTATTTTAAGTTTTCCATATTTATGGCCAAAGTTTACAATAGAAAACCCTAATAAAAATTGAACGATGAAAAATAATAAAAAAAATTGAAAATTTAAAGAGTACATAAAGATCTACTAAATGATTGATAAATTGACTAGATACTAAACCTATTAGATATTAGACTTGACTAGATACTAGACTACTATTCGCTAATTGACTAGATATTGTAATCACATAATAGGATCAATAAAGTGGGGGACTAGCATCGATAATGAATATTGTAGAAGGACATCAATAGCAGGTTTTCCACTATTTCTTAGAAGTCTTGACAGGTTCTTGCTGACAGGTTCTTGCTGACAGGTTCTTGCTCATGGGTTTTTGCTGATTTTAAAAAATTGAATATAGGCAACCTGCATAAATATTAAAATTGCAAATTTATTGTTAATATTAATTCCTCGAAAAATTTTAGCTAGTAAAAAATTTGCTTCGAAATTCAAAGTTGTAGAAAACCCGCCAAAAACTAACCATGCAATTATGACGTCACAACTGAGTCAGATCCTTTGTTCCTATTGGTGGAATTTTCGAGCAAAAAAAATGGAATAGTTTAACTCAGCTATGACGCCATTAGCCCAAACATGGCGTATGGTTATTTTTGGCGGGCTTTTTAGAATTTGAATTTCAAATTAAATCTTTCTATTTGTAAAAACGTTTTTCGATAGATTTTTTCTTGCGAAGCCTTAAGAATTTTAGAATCCGTGAAAATTTTTTTCTAAATCCATGCAAGAAGCTTATTGCAATTTAATATCACTGAATTCATATGGTGCGAAAAAAAAAAATTCGCAAGCGATTCATTTAACGCACTTAGCGCTAAAATGTTTCTTTCGCGGCACTCTTCTTTTTTCTGCAAAACCGATTAAAAAATATGACTTTCGCAATCCCGTTTATTTATAAAAACATATTTCGCACCATCGTTAACAAATTACTCTGTGACCCGCGAAAGAAACATCTTTTAAAAAGCATTACGTTAAATGTACATATATAATCATGAAATTCAATACCTATTGTTTTTAAAAAAATTCTAAGAAATGATGATTGTAACCTTACCTGATCACCCATATTGTATCCGTTAACGTGAGAGTGTGGTACTGACAAAGACAGATCTATGTTCTCGTTCCTCTGCAACAAAAAAAAAAAGAAAAAATACCAAGGATTAGTTTCGTCCTCACCTTAAAACAAAAATCCTAAAAAATACTTTTTCTACGTCTTAACCTAAAATCTCCCAGTCTTAAATTTCGCGGCAAAAGAATCTTTTAAATAAATAACCTTGGGATTTTCATCTTGAAAAAAAGTTGCATCATAGACACTAAAAAAAAATTACGCCCAATTAAAGCTAGATTAAATTTAATTAAAAAGTCCATAAGGATTCGTGTTTGTGTTGCTTTTTCTTATAAAATCACTCATTGAGTCAGTTAGTTCGTCAGTCAATCAATAAAACCATGTTAAGATTGGGAAAATAAAAAAAAATAAAAAAATAAAAACAACAATCGTGTGTGCCCGAGGCTTATTAAACTAACTGCCTTCAGGCATGCTACGAAATGACTTGATCAAACGCCTTTCGAAACTCTTTATTTTTTTCTCTCTACATTTTTAATTTTTAATAATAGTCTACGATTAAAAGAATAATTAATATTACTTTCTTAACTCCTTGACAAATCTGAAAATAATCCTTTGTTTTGATCCTTTAGGGCAAAAGTTTTTTTTTTTTTTAAACTTCGTATGTGTAATATTTACACATGATTAAAACATCTTGGGATGTTGATGCAAAAATTTATTACTGAGAAAGTGGTTTATCAATTTTTTTTAAAAAGAAAAAAGGAGTTAACGAATTAATCAAGAGGAAAAAATCGTTCGTATGATAAATCGTTTTGGAGATTTTTAAAGTTTGAATTTTCAAAGGTTTTGTTTCAGGGATGACCAGTCGAGAACACAAGCTGTGGATATATTGTAATTCCTACAAAAAAACAACATTTTTCTCTTCTATTGAAATTCTTTTCAAATATTTTGCCCTTACGGAATCTCTAATAATATCCGTTTATTGCATGATACAGAGTGACCTTTCAATATTCTTTTTTCGGTATGTTTCTGATGTGGAAAATTTATTGTTTTATTTCTGGGATCGTCTTCATGGGAGACATGGAAGTAAGCGTCAATTTAAGCTACATTTAAGCTAGTTTTCGTCTTCTCTGAAGAGCGCACTTTCTGCCCATGTATCCATAGTTCATACCCACGGTCTCAAAAGCCTCAATTTTTATTGTGATCGTCGATACAAAATATCTCAAAAGTACAAAGGTAGACAAAAACAAAATAATAAAAACTTTAAAAAAAAAGGTTCATTAAACGAAAACGGGGTCGAAAAAAAAAATAAACAAATTCAAGTTAAAGGCGAAATTGGAAACGGGGAGAGGAGGGTCGCCGTCTCCTCTCAGCATAAGAAATGGGTGAAATAAAAATCCTCCTGTCTATGTTTTCCCTCTATTGGCGAAATTGGCTTAACTCAATTTAAAACTTTTCTAGAATGTTTCAATTCTTTTCCCAACGTTTTTATGGTTTCCTAAATCCGCAAAACAAAGGCTTAAATAATCCCTAAATTGGGATTCTTGTCTATAATTGGGTCAGTTTGTAAATTTCTTCCTTCTCTTAAATTGAAAATACTATGGAATCCCATTAAGGGAAAATATTTTATATTTTTAGTTCTTAAACATGACATCTCCTTATAACCATGAAATATCTTTTAATTTTCGAACATTTTTAATAAGGAGAGGGAGGGGGGAACCGCGGGAAGAGGGAGAGAGAGAAAAGTTTTTGCATAATTGCACTACCCTCGAATTTAATTAATCCGGATCATTTTTAATAGTCATCTTGAAATTTTAATACCATTTATTTCTTGCCGAGTTCGGGTAAAGTTTTTTTTTTCCCAGAGAGCTAAATTACCTACCGGACAAAAGAGGGGGTGTTTGATACATGAGCAAGGCCTGCCAATAAGATGAGGAAAAAAACAAAATGTTCGTTTTACGGTGAAAGTGCTCCCTGTTTTCTCGGAAAACCCAGACTGGAGTGAAGATTACAACCCATTTACATGATCAAAGTCCTTTTTTTTTTTTACATTATTCAGCCTCCCTCTCTCATTCGCTTTTTCTCCCCTTCCGTGCCTTTCACTCAAAATAACCTTTTCATCCCGCATAAACAAAAAAAAAAAAAAAAAGAATGATATACAAAAAACTTTTCGATTTCCAACGTAAAAAATCAATGAGTGGTTATTTATATGAAGCCTGTATAAAGCTATTGTTTCCTGACGAAAAAAAATTCCCCGATTTTTCCAGCCTGGAAAAAAGTACTTTTTTTTTTAAGGTTGTTGTGTGAAATTGCCGTGTTATAATTTAGACGAAATTGACGTGAGATTTCATCAAATGTGTTTCGCAAATTGTATTATGCACCATGCTGAATATTTTATTATGAATTAGTTTCCGAGCAGCAGAGATCTTTTTTTTTTTTTTCCTGTGTTACTCCATGCGCAGTGAATGTCAATTCCAATACTTATCGATATTTTTTCTAATTTCGATAAAAAAAAAAGAGATTTGAATTTTCGTGGATAAGAGAAAACGTTTTCTTTGAAAATTCGTGTATTGATTTTCAATGGAGCGGGGAACACCGATAAACTATAAACTATTTCCTTTGATCTGACGAGTGTTGACAAATCGTAGATTGGGTGATTAGACTGCGGATTGAACTAACCAAATTTGAGAATTATGAAGTTATATTAAAGAGGAGGGATAGTGGGATACTTTCATGCCTGAAAATTATGACGTAGGTTTTAAATAAGATGGGGAGGAAAGAAAAAAATCAATCTGAAAATTGTCACACTTTGTGAAAACCAGTGTGAAAATTTATCAGAAAACTGTCAGACTCTGGTCCGGACTGAAAATTTATCACAATATTGTCGGATTTGGGTCCCGCGTGAAAATTCATTATAAGATCCTTTAGTTCTGGCCCCGTGTGAAAATTTTTCAGGAGATAGTCAGGCCTGGGGCTCTATGGAAAGTGGTCAGCACGGAAACTGGTCAACTTTTTTTTGACCAGTTTCCAGAGACCACTTTCCAGATTTGAGCCAAAAATATTGGAAACTGGTCAACATTTTATACGATTATGTAAAAAATAAAAATGGAGGTCAGTTCAAGCTCTAGCTCCATCCCTAGAAAAAAAGGGAGAGGTTCTTGGGAAAGGATTACCAAAAAATTTTACGGGGACTCTATGGTATTTTACAACGCTGAAAAGAAGTGGAGGGACATGAGGAGGAGGGAATGTTCTGAAAGATTAGTTAAGACACCATTTATTTCCAAAGTTACAAAAACCTAAGATCAAATCCAACAAACCGAAACATCCTTGAATAAAATAATATACAAGTCCCTCAAAATAATTTTTCTACTATTGCTGGCAGGCTCTCGAACAAGCTGACCAACATCGCTAAAATTTCTCTGAGGCTCAGATCTTAATCATGTAAACATATCGAAAACTTTTCGCTTTTTAGGCTTCAGCCTATTTCGAAATAATTAAAACATAAATGGGACAATTTTTTCCTTCTGGATCACGCTGAGCTGAGCTTTTGAGCTGCTGAAAGAATTTTGTTGGAAAATCAATGGTCTGGTCATGGTTTTGAATTTTTGCTCTAAGCCTGAAGCTTAGAACTTATTTTTCTTAGACAATTTTCTGGCTCTATGGAAAGTGTTGACCGTTGAAAGTGTAAAAAATTTAAGTGTTGACCGTTGAAAGTATGAAAAATTTAAGTGTTGACCGTTGAAAGTGTGAAAAATAAGTGTTGACCGTTGAAAGTGTAAAAAATTTAAGTGTTGACCGTTGAAAGTATGAAAAATTTAAGTTTTGACCGTTGAAAGTGTGAAAAATAAGTGTTGACCGTTGAACGTGTAAACAATTTAAGTGTTGACCGTTGAAAGTGTAAAAAATTTAAGTGTTGACCGTTGAAAGTGTAAAAAATTTAAGTGTTGACCAGTGTCTACTATTTATGTCTCAATTCTGAAAAGTGGTCAACATGGAAACTGGTCTCTGGAAACTGATCAAAAAAAATAAGTTGACCAGTTTCCGTGTTGATAGAATCAAGGACCCCAGGCCGGGTACCATGTAAAATGTATCAAATAATCGTCAAATTTCGGTCTCATAAAAAAACTATCACAATATTAAAAAATTTCAAACTCTGGTCTGCTGCAAATTGCCAGTCCAAGTTCAGCTAAACCAGGTATAAGCTTGAAATTGACTCACTATATTTAGCTTATAGAAAACGAGTGCTGCAGATGACACAACATTATTTTGGACCAGCGAAATCAGTTGCTCATAAAATCTAATTTCAACATCAACCATTGCACATTTGCATATATACCTAATGCATCCTGCATCGGTCAATTGGTTAACAACCCCGTGGAATCCAACCTCTCAAAAGGGCATAGTTAAACATGTTTCAGAAAAAAAAAAAGAAGAAAAGTCATGAGGCTTTATACCCATGGTAAATGAAAATTGAAGACCCGATATCAAGTGTGTAGAATCGGAATAATAGTAATTACACTATTATATTTTGAAAAATACATTCTATATCGTAGAGTAGCTTGAGGCAACGTCTCAGACCGGTTCACCTTGGATTTACGGGGGAGGCACAATCTCTTCGTCGTGCACTATGATTATTTTTTTTTATTTTATGTACTAGCAGAGCTATTTATTTCATTACCTCTTTTTTTTCAACTCTTTAATGGAAAATTCTTTGATGTAGGCTTAATCTTGATTTAAAATTGAATTAAAAATGAGATCGTTACGGATCAGCGGCGGTTCCACCGGATTGACTCTCCAGTTTTTCCATTTGTACAAACTTATTACGATTCTTTTCCCCCCCGTTGGAAAATTTAATTCTTAACGCAGTAAAATTTTTCTGATTTTTCATACCTGGAAAAATATTTCCCTTCTCGTTTTTTTTTCTCGCATAAAATAAACATGAAAATAATATTAATTATTATACCAGGCAGATGAATAATAAAAAATAAAAAAAAATGAAATTCGAGATTCGAATCGAAAATTCAGTCGGATATTTTAAAGCAGAAACCGTGATAATGGATTTGAATATTGAAAAAAAAAAATGAAAAGATATTTTCCGAAAAGTTTTCCGATTATCCGTGATACAAAGGAAATTCATTTAAAATTCAATTTGCCATCAATTGTAAAATTAACTTTTGTATATCCTCGCTAACAATGTGTCTACCGCGAGCTGAGCACTTTTAAAAAATAAAAATAAAAAAAATTAAAACAGACCGAGAGAAGTCCCGATTTCAATTTTTTTCGGTTTTTCTTTATTTAAAAAAAAAATAGTAAAAAAAAAAAGAAATTAATTAATAATAAAATATGAATCAATTTTAGGGTTTAAAAAAAATCGAGGAACATGGCTGCGTTCCCATGAAATTTATGCAGTGTTAAAATATTATTTAAACACCTCATTTGAAATTCAAATTGGTACGGAATGCATTCTGCTTTTAATATCAAACTAAAATAAAGATAATCTACTTGTCTCGTGTACTTATTTACAAACTATATTGTGATAAAAATATTATTAAGATACTTGTCTTAAAATTGAGTACAGGGGAACTTTTCGCCATGCTCGTTATGGTGTAGTTTGTTAATATGCATATTTATGACTTTAAGTTGATTGTTTGTTGAAGTATTTTTATATTTGATTATCTTAAAAGGGTATTTAAAAGTGAGTAATGGGAAAATGAAAAAGGTGATAGGCTTTGGGTTGAGGCTAATTTACGGGAAAAGGAGCTGAAGCTGAGATTGTGCATTAGGATGGTCTTAAATGGCTTACAATAGTCTAAAATTATAAAACCAGCCAAATTTGATTGGCAAAATTTTCACCGAATAAATTTTATACAACGGCAGAGGCGACGTAACCGCGATTTTATTATTTTCAATCTTTTCCATTGTGACAGGGAAGACAGACGTTGTGCCTGCGATAGGCTATGTCTTCAGGGGCGATCTATAAAATTTCGTCTATTGGTTTGTCAGTTCGCAGAGCCAAAACCCCCAAAAATATATCTGTACCTCAGAGCTAGAACGTCGAATTTGAAAACCCCAAGATGGCCGATTTTCATAAGGTAAACACGAAAAATCGTCATTTTGAGATTTTCGAATTCGACGTTCTAGCTCTGAGTTACAGATATGTTTTTTCATTTTTTTCGCTTTCCCTTTTTCATTTTTTCCTTTTTTTGTTTTTTCATTTTTTCATGTTTTGATTTTTCTTTTTTTTTTTGATTTTTTGATTTTTTCATTTTTATGTTTTGATTTTTCATTTTTTTTCATTTTTTGATTTTTTGATTTTTTCATTTTCATGTTTTGATTTTTCATTTTTTTTCATTTTTTGATTTTTTGATTTTTTCATTTTCATGTTTTGATTTTTCATTTTTTTTCATTTTTTCATTTTCATGTTTTAATTTTTCATTTTTTTCATGTTTTGATTTTTCATTTTTTTTCATTTTTTGATTTTTTCATTTTCATGTTTTGATTTTCGATTTGTTCCATGTTTTTATTTTCAATTTTTTTCCTATTTTGATTTTTCATTTTTTTCATGTTTCAATTTTTTTCCTATTTTGATTTTTGATTTTTTTCATGTTTCAATTTTTTTCCTATTTTAATTTTTTTCATCTTTCAATTTTTTTCCTATTTTAATTTTTTTCATCTTTCAATTTTTTTCCTATTTTAATTTTTTTCATCTTTCAATTTTTTTCCTATTTTGATTTTTGATTTTTGAGTCATAATCAAAAAAATACTCCAACTGTACACTCACAACCAACTCCAAATTTTTTTCACCAAAAACTACCTCACAATATCAAACTCACAACTAAAAACCAAATGGAAAATCAATGAAATTGAAACAAGGTATCACAAGATGATCTTACCGGGGTTGTCCTATCTCGGTTTTAATAACAATTTATTACGTTTCGAAGAGAAAATTAGGAAAGATAACAAAAGGGCGAGGGGCAGAAATGGAGCGACAATTCATCCGAAAACAAGCCGGTTTTCCCTACAACAAAAGACTTCGCCATTCCTTCAAAATTTTCCACAAGATAATACCCTTCCCCGGAAAAAAAAAATGAATAATAATCAATGAATTATGAAAAAAAAATTGTTTTCAGTAAGAGTATATTTTCCAGGTGTAATTAAAACAAACCATGAATCATGAGGGAAAGGGTTCAAGGTGGGGTAGATCCCTCCCCCACTTCACGAACCCCCGAGCTCGATTTATAGCTTTAAAGCCACTAATATAAAAAGATTTATTATGAAATGAAAAAGAAAATAAAAAAGGCAATATCCGAACAGTGGCGGCTTCCCTACGAAATTAAATTTTTTTTCTCTCCTTCTTTCTTTCCCCCTTTTCAAATATCACATGCATGATGACGTTTGCAATATCTCACACGCGAAAAAAGAAGGAAAAAAACTGACTTTTTCGAGCTTAAAACAGGTGTGTTTCAACTAATTTCTTGCGTAAAAATATGAATATAATATTTTTTTTTATTATTTCTTAAAGTGTTATAAAGTAGGGCAATTAAGTTAAAATTGATAGCTGTTCCATTTTGTGAAGACTTGGTTTACTATATTATTATAGCATTGGATACGTTCCGTTTTGTTTTTTTTTTATGTTGGTTGTCTACATGCATAATTACAACTTTCCAACGATAGATGTTTCACGAAAAGAGAGAGAGAGATAAAAAAAAATCAGAACCTGAGATTAAGATGAAATTTTTTGAGGATGAGCTTGACGAATTTGAAAAACGAAAATTTGAATTTTTTGGGAGAACGTCGTCTACTTTGTCGGTCACACTCCTGTGATGGGGATTTTATTTTTTTTGCAGTTAATTTTTCCAGCGACAGATGGCGAACTAACGGACTAACGGCAATGGCGGTGAAAAATATGAATGCGTGTTTGTTTATTTTGATTTATGAAATCGGTAGATTTACTAAATTTGATCATAGAAATTATTTTTGAGCATAATCAACCAAAATTTTGCAACTTTATCCGTTATTTTTGCGTTAATTGTACATTTTTATCGTTCCGACCCGACTTTGAGGCCCTGTATCAGCCGTATGTACTGAAGATAAAAAATCGGTCGACACACTGTTACACCTCAAAATTAGTCTAGTTTTACATATGCTAAGCGATTTTTGGCATACCGTCGAAAAAATCGTGTCGCAGGGGAAAAACAAAAAACTTAGGTTTTTTAACGATTTTCGCCATTTTTTTATATTTTTTCAAAAAATAATAACTTTGATCTCCGTCATCGGGCAGGAGTCAAATAAAAGGTTACCTAACGCAGAATTTTACGTAGAATAACATGATGTAATCGATTTTTTGATATCATTAAGGGATTTTGACTTATAAGCTAAAAAGTAAAAATTTGGACCTTTTTAGGCGCGACGCTTTAAAACGCATCCTCGTATTTGGTTGCTTCATTTTTTCTGACGTTTCTGGAGTGAAATACTACCCTTTTATCGAAAAAAAATTTTTCATATTTGAAAACTCTAATGACTGGACTATTATGAAACTTGAAAATTTAATAGGAAAAATGCATTTATTACTTATACCTTGTCTCCATACTCTATTTAAATAGCACCGCGGATTAATCGGAACTCTTGATTAAACGACTCGCCGGAAGTACTTGACTCCATGATCCCGTTCTGTTCAGTTTTTAAAAAAGATAAATCGGCTTTAGAGTTCTAATATGGTATCAAAAAGCTATAAAATCGAATAAAAGAAACATTTGTGGCTTACAGAAGGCTGAAGGCTTCATTAATATCCGGATTTCTTACTTTTTAAAATGTTAATTTTCTTCGCCATTTTTTTTGTTTCAAAACAAAGCTATATTTTCAAAATTTTCGAACGAAATTCGAAGCAAGTACTTCCGTTCGGTCATTTAAATAGCGATTCGAATAATCCTCGGTGCTATTTAAATAGAGTATGGAGACAGGGTATTACTCGATCTCGTATTTCATTGAAAATGAAAAAAATTTCAGTTTTTCCTTCCAAATCTGGAAGTTTGGAAATCATAATAAACAAACCAATATTCAAATTTTCCACCGCCATATTGTTAGTCCGTCTTTCACTTGTTCGCCATCTATCGCTGAAAAAATTAACTATGAAAAAAGAAAATCCCCATTGAATCAGGTTTTCGTTTTTGGACGGACAGACAAACAAACAGAAAAGCGTCGGAAATACACGATTAAAACTACGAAGTTTGTAAAAATTTCAAATGATTACAAAGCTTTAGCGTCCCTATATTAGGATGACACTATTAAAAAAAAAAATCACCAGAGACCGAATGGATTAGTTTTCTTCAGCCTTCCCCCATTTTAATTTGGAGCAGCACATATCCTTCTAAAGAATTTTGATCTATCCCCTGATTTCTATCCATTTTGGGCTGAAGCTAAAATTTTCCCTTTAATAAATCTCATGCTAAATCCGTTTTTTCTTACCAGACTTTCCCGAACAGCATTGGAAATTCTTAAAACGCTTCGAAATAAAAAAAAAAAACCGACACAAAAAGTATACCATTCGTTTCATTAAGACCCGAATCTATCACGTAAAGCACGTATTTTATGAAGTTGTGTGTCATTCGTTTTAATGATTTTTAATGTTGCGTTGTTTTCTCGACTAAATATCCTCGTCGCATGTGGAACATCCTCCGAAAAAAAAATTTTCTCCTTTTTAAAAAGCCTATAAATATTATCCTTCCCGTTTATTTATATTAATTCAATGCAAAACGAAAATCAAATTGCACAGTTTTTAATCTCGTTTTTCCTTTTGTTCGATTTCCATTTGCATTTCTTAATTGCGTTTTGTCTTTCTTCTCTTTTGTTTTTTTAACAGTCCATATCGATGTCGAAAATTTTAATTTATTTAAATGAAATAAATTGAATTAATAAGTTCCCCCCCTCCTTCCGATTCCGTTCTCCATTCCGAACGAGGAACAATCGAGGTTTTTTATATTTGAAATCCTTCATGACAACAGCGCGCCACATGGACGATGACCGTATGCCTGCATTCTTAGAAATCCGATGATGTTGCTATTACTAGACTTTCCTAATTGTCTTTTCACATATGTAACTGTATATGAGTAATGTTTATGCTTAGCTTATTTGTCGGATCTTTTTAAAATTGATTTCACGGTCACCATTTGATACCTTTTGATTATGACCGTACGTAATTAATCTTCTTATCTGGGATAATATCGGCGGTTTTTGTTGTGTGTGTATTTTTTTTTTAGGCTGGTCAGTATGATGATCTTAATCGAAGTTTGAGAAATTTTGTTTTCTATGAATGTTTACATTGCCTGAATTTTTTATACGATTTTAACTTATCACCGGAAAAGCAAAAGTTTATTAAATTTTTTTCTTAACTGCTTGTTTTGAATGTGAAGAAATTATCGTCTGCTCTGTTTACGATTCGGTTGTTAACTGACAACCGCAGACGACAAACACAAAGTTAATTGTTGTTTGTAAGTAACACAAGCAGACGACATACACAAATTCAGTTTCAGTGTCACAAATTCAAAACAATTCTGAGATCGCCATATTGGAAATTGAAAGAATAACTGGAGAAAATCATGTGTGCCAACATACAAATGTTCAGTGCTTCCTCCAAAAGGCCACGAAAGTTCTGTCTTCTGCTGATAGCAGAAGCTAATTCTTCAATTTGAGAACAGCAAACGAATTAAAATGGCGTTCAATTTCTTAATGGCGGCTTGTTCGCCATTCTCACTGTAGTTTTTGGTAAACAGCAGAAGCAAACGACTAACAACACGAATTCAATTTCGTTGTTGACGGACAATGCAAGCGACAGACGAATTTAATGTTGTTGTTGATGAACAATACAAACAGACGACAAACACAATCCGATTTTTTTAATGGTAGACAACACAAGCAAACGGCGAACATGAATTCAATTTCGTTGTTGACGGACAATGCAAGCAGACAACAAACACAATCCGATTTTTGTAATGATAGACAACACAAGCAGACGGTAAACAACACGAATTCAATTTCGTTGTTGACGGACAATGCAAGCAGACGACAGACGAATTCAATGTTGTTGTTGATGGACAATACAAGCAAACGGCGAACACGAATTTAACTTCGTTGTTGACGGACAATGCAAGCAGACAATAGACGAATTCAATGTTGCTGTTGTTGTTGATGGACAATGCAAGCAGAAGACAAACACAATCCGATTTTTTAAATGATATAAAACACAAGCAAACGGCGAACACGAATTCAATTTCGTTGTTGACGGACAACGCAAGCAGACAACAGACGAATTCAATGTTGTTGTTGATAGACAATACAAGCAGACAACAAACACAATCCGATTTTTTAAAATGATAGACAACATAAGAAAACGGCGAACACGAATTCAATTTCATTGTTCACAGACAACAGACGAATTCAATGTTGCTGTTGTTGTTGATGGACAATGCAAGCAGACGGCAAACACAAATCCGATTTTGTTAATGACAGACGACACGAGCAGACGACGAACTCTAATTCAATTTTGTGTTCGTGACTTCTGATGTGAAATTCGTGCTATTTTCATTACATCTCCGTACAAACTTACAAAAATTTTTCATCTTAGACTATCCTCCTTGCATTTTTTGCGCAATAAAACCTTCAATCTCGCTACCGAGACATTAACCAAATCGAAAATAGCAATAAACACATCATTCAAATTAACACGGATATCGCCAAAGCGCAATCACAGGTGTTAAAAAAAACAAGTGAATACCCTTTTCCCTCCAAGTTCACAAAAATAAAATAAAAAGTTCATAAAAACAAAAAAAATGAAGGGAACGCCTTCCTAATATCACGGTATGAAATATGAAGGCTCAGCCTTAAGGCTTTTTAACATTTTTTTTTCTCTGAATTAACTTAAAACAAGTCCATATGGAATAACTGACTTGATCCAGATGGCCTCGTGCTCCATAGAAAAACAAAAAAAAAATAGGAGAAAAAAATGGAGAGATCCCCTTACAGCCATATTCTAAATATTCACCCCGTATTAGAATTGATACGGCAATTCTAATCAAGAACAATGTAACCGTGGACCAATTATTACTAAACATCATTACACATTCATAACAATTCTCCAATATTATACGTGACAAACATGAAATAAATTTTTTAAGAAGAAACTTTTTTTTTTATCCAGATTAGTTCAATAAAAAAAATAAAAATAATTATTTTATTCTTTTTATTGTAATCACCGATCACAATGGTAGAATGGAATTTAAATAATAGCTTTCCAACTTTTTTTTCTTTTTTTTTTTTCGAAATAAAACTTAATTGGTGGGAGGTGGAGAGGGAAGGGTTTATTGTACGCGAGTCGAATGGACGCATGACTTTTGATAAAAAAAAAAAAAATAAAAAATGTAAAAAATTAAAAAAAAAAAAAAAAAAGAAGACAGGGATTCTTCGAACTTATTACGTTTTAGCCAAGGTCCCTGTCACTTTCCTTTCCAGCTAAAACTTAAAACAATATATAAAAATTTTCAAGAAAAAAAATAGTGAAGCTGTATCTTTTTTTTTTTTTTGTTAATACGTGGAACGAATTGTGCGATCGTGACTTGTACATCGGTTGACATGAAAATCGAGCCGTTTTCGAATAAGCTGAGTATTGTGGTTTTTCAGTACTTTGGTGTCACGTAATCATGCATATGGTTCCCACAGGTGGATGAAAAAAAAAAAAATCGATCATTACGAATCTTTTTAAATGTTTAGGCTTTTAATTTTTTCACCCGTCTCATGATTTTTTTTAAACGCCGAGTTCAGGGAAGATATACAACCGGTAATACGGGTTTAAAAGTCACAAGGGGTAAAAGTGAAAAGAGGATTAGAGTGCGTTCCAGGTGGCGTGAACCTGAACCTATTAAGTATTTGGATTAGAAGGAGAGAGAAAGAACTACAGCGGAAAAGTATTTTTTGATGATTTTTGTTCACCAAAGATGGAGTTAAAAGTATTTGGGTTTGTCGCCTGCTTGTATTGTCCAACAACAACAATTGAATTCATGTTTGTCGTCGGCCTTTATTGTCTATCAACAACATTAAATTCGCGTCTGTTCTCTGGTCGTGTTGTCTGGCAACAACAAAGTTGAATTCGTGTCTATTTGTGTTGTTTGTTATCAACAAAATTTAATTTGTTTGTCATCTGCTTGTGTTATCCGTTAACAACAAAGTCGACTGTGATTCCGTTTGTGGCCAACAACAAAACTGAATTTGTTTTGTCGTCTGCTTGTGTTGCCTATCAGCAACAAAACTGAATTTGTTCTGTCTGTTATCAACAAAACTAAATTTTTTTTGTCGTCTGCTTGTGTTGCCTATCAACAACAAAACTGAATTTGTTTTGCCGTCTGCTTGTGTGGCCTATCAACAACAAAACTGTATTTGTTCTGTCACCTGTTTAGATTGTTTGTTATCAACAAAACGTAAATTTGTTTGTCATCTGCATGTCAAAAACAAAACGAGTCTGTCGAAAACAGAATAAGCTCGTGTCTGTCATCTAATTGTATTGTCTGCTGACAACAACATTGAATTCGTGTTTGTCGTCCGTTTGTCAACAAAACTGAATTGGTTTGTCATCTTAAAACCTGAGGATTAAACTACTATCTCTAGTTTGCAATTGATTCCAGTATCACATGTTTAGCTTATGCAGCGCTCAGTCAATGCCAAACCTAAGATAGAACAGTTAAATCCTCAGGTCTCGATCTGCTTGTGTTATCTGACTAAACTCTTTTTGTCGCTTGCTAGTGTTGTCTGTCTACAACAAAAAAGTAAACGCAGAAGATTCGTCAATTTGCCTTTAAATATAGAATAACAAAATTTTTTTTGCAAAAAATGGAAAAAATCCCATAATCTTACCTGCTTATGATTATAAACAGTTTCCCTTTTTCAAAAAGTCTGTAGCATTCTTTTGTTTTTTTAAAACGCGCAATATTTCACTGGTTTAACTAATTTTCCAACGAAATTTTTGCCCCAACGACCCTAAACTTATTTCTCAAGCAACCCATTCATAATTACACAAACTACATAAACACCGGAAAAAAAGGGGGGAGGAATAATATTTCTTACAAACCAATCGGGGAGTTTTTTTCCTATTTGTTATTTATTAGTTCCACGTGAACGGAATATACGAGAAAACGCATTACGGTTTTTGTAAAATCGAATACCAATAAGAAAATTTAATAAATAAAAATTCCGAAAGGAAATATCTGGAGAAGAATTTCAATAATAATGATAATAATGAGTATTTTAATATGCTCCAATTCAATTTTATCAAATAACTGATTTCAAAAATTAATTTTGGAATTTTTCAACTTATTTCTGGAATTTGATGAACTTCCAGCACGGAAGCCTTTCTCATCGCGAGCCCCTTCCGTCTCCTTTCCCCCTTTTTTCATCCCCTTCCTGTTCTTACATGTTTCGTTAAGAATTCTTAACAGAAAAAGATCCTTTTTTCGAGTTTAAAAAAAAGAAAATCTCTAGCTAAATGATTTTTCAAAGCCGAAAAATTCTTTAAATAATTATTTTGGCTTATTTACGCCTGTTTTCCAGTAAAGAAGCCACAAAACTGATCCTAATCGATAAATCACTTACGGAAGCGTGATGATGGATGAAGTGATGAAAAAAATCTTCCTCGCTTTTCTTACCTGTAAAAAAAAATAATAATAATTAGCTGTAGCAAGTGATATAGAACAAATTTCCCGACGTCGAGTTTTCGCTCTTTAATAACAACTTTGAAGTATAAAAAAAAAAAATGGTGTAGCCATTTAAAAGGGAAAAAAGAAAAAGAAAAAGGAGAAAAAAAGTAAGTTTAATCTTAATTAAAAAATAAATAAGGTAATTTCATCTTTATCGATAACACGCGTTTTAACTTAATCGACGATATTTTTCTCGTGTCCCGCAAATTAGAGCGAAGATTCACGATGGGGGAGAGGAAAAGAAAAAAAAAAAGAGAGAGAGATAATAAGGGGAAGTAAAAGAGCATTTTAAAGTATTTTTCTTTTCTTTATTTTTCTTTCCGGAGTAATGTTTCGAAAAGGGTAGAAATTATAAATTATACAAAAAAAGTTACAAATTAGAAGGTAATTATAAGGGGAAGTTATTTAGGCGGTAAATTTTTTTATTGATAGAGGGATTATGCCCCAGTGTAATTATTTTAATACAGAGGGGAGGAATAGATGAAATTTTAAAGATTTTCGAAGGTTGTGTGGTGGCAGCGGATGAATAAATTCAAATTTGAGATTTTGGTGGCAGCGGATAAAAAAATTACGATTTGAGATTTTGGTGGCAGCGGATAAAAAAAATTTCGATTTGAGATTTTGGTGGCAGCGGATAAAAAAAATTACGATTTGAGATTTTGGTGGCAGCGGATGAAAAACTCAAAACTTATAATAAACAGGCGCCACTATTTTCCAGCAAACAATTCTTCCAATCCCATTTTTACAAGAATAATTTTCCTAATTTTATAAATTTCAACTTATTTATTCCAAAACCTCAGTTTAATGCTGTAAAATCATAAAACCAGGAAGCGAGAATAAAAACGGAAATCAAGTATTTAACAACGTTGATTCCATCTATCAACTTATTAATTTCCTCGATAAACGTCAAAATATATTTCTTAATTATTATTTATTTATATTTAACTAATTACTCAGGGAGGACTACGTCATTTTTAATTAGATGCCTTTATTAATCAATCTCAAGATTTTTTTTATGAATCCCTTTTTTTTTATACTTATAAATTATAACATCATGAGGTTATACTTTATCATAATCGCGCGCCTCACATTTATTAAAATAAAAAATTTTTTTTTTCCTTTTCAAAATTAGTTTTGCCTGAATAAATTTTAAAGCGAGAAATATGATATATATATGAGAAGCCAGCTTAGCGTTAATGGGAAAGAAAGCGCGCAAATGTAGTAATTTACCTTTAGAATTAGATTAAAACAGTTACTTAATGGTAAGCAATATCAAAGAGTTACACATTACAGCATTAAATGTTAAAATAAGCACCCGGCGAAAAGGGATGAGGGGGATATATGGAAGGAACGAAGGAATCCATGTTTGATGTGGAGTTAAGTGACGCGAATCTGAGACGGATTGACTCCTTATTTATTGATCACGGATTTTGGTTTACGGCAATTAGCCTTGTCATCGTTGTTATGGTCAGTGATCGCTGACGTGCTTTGTGTTTTCTCTTGTGAATCAGCGGATTCGCAATAGATGATTTTTAATTTCTTGTAATATTTATACGAGTGTTTTTTGATGTGAATAAATTATAAAAATCAAACACTCGGGTTTTTAGATATCATTTTACAGGTGTCGTCGTCGTCGTTTTTTTTTTTTTGAACTCAAGTTTGTTTACATTGTTATGCAAATAAAGTTTGTTCGATTTTAAATTGATCATTAAAAAAAAAAGTTTCTATTCTTTGCTCGTGTAATTTTTTTATATGAAATTATTTCGCGCAAAGATTTTTTCCAGAGAGTGATGCAGCGAGCTAAGTCTCAAGGCAAATTTCCAATCTTTGAACAGCTCAGCGTCAAAGATTAAACTCAGTTATTTTTTTAAAAAAAAATGAAACAAAAAGAATTTTTTTGTGAAAATTCAAAATCGACTTCATACTGGGGAAAAAAAACAAAAACCGAACTTCCCACAAAAAAAAAAGAGAAAATTTAAACATATACATTAAATTTCGAGCCTTTCCTTCTATGATTTACCCAAAACACATTTAAAAAAGGATATTAAAAGGAATAAATGCTGCGCACGGGAAGTAATAAATATACAAAATATACAAATGACATTATCTCGCAAACTTTTTTTTTTATTTTTTTTATTTATATTCAAGCAATATATACGGTATCTTTTTATTTTTGCGTTAATGTGTTTTTTTTTTGTTTGCAATTGTGTGCTGCTTCCCTCTCCCCTTTTCAACCCCCTTTCCGATTTCTTTTTGTTAACTCGGGAAATTTTTTCCGCTTCTCAAAAACAAAAAACTTTTTTTTTTAAAGCCGGCACGTCTGACCTTGAAACGGTTTTTAAGAAATCCCTTTATAAAGTTGTTAATCATTCAAAAACTTTGCCATACATATCCTTAGTTTAATGAAAAAACATGTTATTGAAAATAGGCCTCGGTTATTTATTATTCCAAAAGCCTCGTTATATAATTTATAATTTTCTTATTTACCTAAAATTTTACAACAAAAGAAATCTCTTGCGTTTTCTGGAAAATTTCATTCGTACACCCAATGTCATCTGAAAAACAAATAACAATTGTAAAGGAGAACGTTTAGAACAAAAGGTTTAACATTTCAAAACGAATGCAATATTAATATTAAAAGGATTTCAGCCTCATTTTTAGTCTTTTCTCAAGTCTCTAATATTGTATACGGGCTGATTTATACTTGTGGAAAATTTATTTTTATAGCCCCATCGAACGGTGTGTTTTAAAAAGCCATTTTATTAAAATAAGTCTTTTTAATATGTTCCATAATTCAAAAGAAATAGACAACGCCCGCCTCTGCAATATCCAACTTTTTCTTAGTAAATTAATGAAGAATTAATTATACGTATCCAGAAAAACGCGTTAATTATTTTTTTTTCTTTTAAAATAAAATATCATACGTTATTTTAACCTTGTTAAGTGGTTGGCACCATTAAGTTGTACTTTGTTTATTATTAAAGAGATCTATTCAAATGTGTAGAATGCTTAACTTTTGGAACTTGAGAGCAAAAAATTTTTTCAGAATTTTTTGCTGAAAAAAAATGTTTTCAGAATTTTTTGCCGAAAAAAAATGTTTTCAGAATTTTTTGCCGAAAAAAATGTTTTCAGAATTTTTTGCCGGAAAAAAATGTTTTCAGAATTTTTGCCGGAAAAAAATGTTTTCAGAATTTTTTGCCGAAAAAAAATTTTTTCAGAATTTTTTCATGTAGAAAAAAATTTTTTAAACCTGATTTTTGTCAAAAATAAGATTTTTCAAACAATTTTTTTCGGTTTTTCAAAATTTTTTTATCCCCATTATGATTTTTACAATTTTTTTCTCGCCTCTTCTTTGTTTTGGGCAAAAAATTTAAGAACTCGAGAAAGATATTTTTTAAAAAAAAGAATATTTTACAGTACGATACCATTTTCTGTTATTTATGGAATAAAAACAACGCGCCTTATAAAATCTGGAGAGGAAAAAAGTTACTGTTGCCATTTTATTAATATTTGCATGTTTTTTAAAAAAAAAAAGAAGGAAAAAAATGAAATTTTTAATAAAGTTATTTATGGCTTGACATTCTATTGCATTTATTCGAAATTTATGACTTTTTTTTTCTTTCGGGGAGAATCTCGTTGAATCTCCTCTAGTATTTTTATGCAGCAATGTATGGCCTAGTATCTTCCATCTTCCTATTTACAAAATCCTCTTAAATTTCGTCATCGCGAATTGATTTCTGATATTGTCGACGATGAAAAACCCGAAAGGCACTTAAAAACGACTTTTAATTGTAATTTTCATAGTTATTAAATTATTAATTTAAACTAGATTGCTCTTTACAGCTCCTCGACATTGTAGCTAATTGCCTCATTTTATCTACAAAGATTTCCTCCCAAAAAAATTTTTATTTCCCGGTGAAATTTTAACTTAATTTTTCGAGTAAAACAATGACCAACAGCGAAAAGGAGCTTTCTGATGGAGGTTAATAGAAACAAACGTTGAGAAAACGAAAATGATTTATCTTTCGCCTTGAATACACTCAAACTCCAAGTCAAACACAGCAGACAAAACATTAAATCATAGATTATTAAATAACATGTCTTTGTGCGTTTAATTAATTCAAAATTCGACATTAATTCACTCAATTCAAAACATAAATCGTAATCATTTCTAATTCAAAACGAACAATGTTCCCGTTTTCATTCACCGGCGCTAATTTCATTCCATGTATTTTTACTGGCACATAATTCACTTTCCTCATCTAATTACGTCTTCAGTTTTATAAAGATCGTCTCTCTTTTCTTCCTCCCAAAAATGACTTCCCTTTTATACCTCATCTACCGACACTCGATCCTCTTTCAGATTATTTCGGGATCCTTTTCCCGCCGATTTGATTCCCCCGGTTTGCTTTGCAGGGATTGAGGCATCAAAATTATACGTCCTTACTGCAAACCTGCAGATAATCTTGACGTTTTGACTTTTCAAGCGAATCGGCTTTGTTTGTAAATATGGAAAGGCTAGCAAAGCAAAGAAGCCCGCTTATATAACAGTTAAACAGGCCATTATTGTCAAAATTAACTTTTTTAAAGTTACAGGTGCTTTGTAGCACTAACAACTGAATTTGGGCGACTTGTTCACAAAAATATTTTCATATTTTATGAAAAACTATCGATCTGCTTTTGTTCCCCAAGCGCTTCTGCTTTCTAGAACTTTTGCACACCACATGGTTCCACGAATATGTGATTTTGCTGTTCGGTTTGCGCATAAAGACTTCAATTTGGGAAATTTATTCATAAAAAGTCAGTAGCTTAAAGCAATGAGATGATTCGGTATGTTTTTTCTACCACTTTTGCAATTCTGAACTTTTGCAGACAGCAAGGTTCTTTGCAGGTGCTTACAGGTGCTTTGTAGCACTAACAACTGAATTTGGGCGACTTGTTCACAAAAATAATTTCATATTTTATGAAAAACTATCGATCTGCTTTTGTTCCCCAAGCGCTTCTGCTTTCTAGAACTTTTGCACACCACATGGTTCCACGAATATGTGATTTTGCTGTTCGGTTGGTGCATAAAAACTTCAATTGGGGAAATTTATTCATAAAAAGAGTTAATATCAAAAAGCAATGAGATGATTCAGTATGTTTATTCTACCACTTTTGCAATCCTGAACTTTTGCAGACAGCAAGGTTCTAATCGCCCACAGAAGCTTATTTTTGGATCCATTTTCTATCTTCAGGTATTTTACTTTAATGTACAATGTTGTCTGACTTCATTAATTACTTCTTTACCTCTCTTAGGCACTTGAAATTATGGTATAACGATAAACTCACTCGATTTGTGGAACCATACCGTTCGCAAAAGTTCTAGAACGCAGAAGCGGTTGCAGAAACAAGTCAGACTTGTTATTTACTGCTCGAAACTAAATTTTACGATCGACCAACTGGCGCAAATATAATGCTTCAGCAGGAAATAAGGGCTCAAAAAAACGCATCGCGACCTCTACACCTTTTTCTTAAAAAAAAAAAATAAAAATCTCCCCCATTCTGATATAATATAATAGTGCATGAAATCGACTTGCAAATTAGGAATTCTTATTTTCACCAGTCAGTTGTGATTCATGATTATTTCACAAAAATGTAAATGAATTTCCCGGAGAAAGGAAAATTGTGAATTAAGAATTTATACTGCATGCTAACCATTCTTGACATGAATAATCATTCGACGCCTTCTCTAATTGTTCCGATAATTGGAGTGTCGAAGGGGAGGAGGAGGAGGAGGGGTATGACGTAGCCGTATTTAAACCTTCCCGCACGTCAGCAATTCCCCCAAAAAAATTTCCAGCTGTCGTCATTTTTTTGATAAACCAGATCGCGGTAGCAAAAAATTTTTTCATAATGATGATAATAATAATAAACAAATGCCGAGGAGAAAGAAGAAATGCTAATAAAAATGTGAAATTTCGTTTCTGAAGATAAATGACGAAAGAGTTAATAAATATCAACATAAATCATCAAGAAATGAGAAAACTCAACAGTTAAAATCCCTCCAAAAAGCACAAATCATTACAATTTTAAATTATTACCACAAATATAAATCCTCCAAATTAATTTTAAATTACCGACATAAATTATTTATTAAAATGATTCAGTTTGGAAAGTCGAACTTCACCAAGGTTATTTGGCTTGTGTTCAACATGAAAACTCTTTTTTTTTCTTTTTCTCGCGGCGGTCAGCAATATACGAAAAATGGGTTAAAAAAAGAAATGAAAAGGAATCTATAAAGGGAATTAAGAATTGTTTGCTTGTGAGATGTTTTTTTTTTTTTTAAATGAAATGACGCGAGGACAAGCCGAGCTCGGTGAGTTTAACCAGGGAAATTGTGGCTTTGTGGAAACACTCAAGCATACCTCCCGACCTTAAGTCCCGTCACCTATTTAAAAAACGTTTTAGAGATCTTTTGCTTTAAATAATGCGTCCATCTTAAGATTGCTCTTGTGTAAAAAGCAATTGGTCTGGATTTTTAAATAAATTTAAAAAAATGATGCGGAGGTTCAGGATGCGGCTCAGGCTGTGATTGAGGGTTAAGATAAGTTGAGTCTATGGCTGAGATTGGCATTGACACTAAGACTGAGGCTGTAACTAAGGTTTAAGTTGAGACTAAGGTAGTGGCAAATTGAGTCTGAGGCTAACTGACACTATTATTGATGAAGGGACTGAAGCTAAGGTGCTGAAATTGAGACTTAGACTCAGACTCAGGCTCAGGCTATGACGGAAATTGAGGTTGTAACAAGCCTAGTCTGGGACAGAGTTTGACATTAAGGCAGAGGCTGTGGCTAAAGTTTAAGTTAAGACTAAGGCACAATAGCTTGTCTCTGAGACTAAGCCTGAGATTGTGACTGAGGCTCAAGTTCAAGCTGTGTGGGTTTACTGTTGAGGCTCTGACAAGTTGAGCTTGTGGTTAAGGAAACTGGCACTAAAACTGAGGCTGAGATTGAGATTGAGATTGAGATTGACACTGACACTGTCATCAAAACTGAGATTGAGACTTGGACTAAGACTGAGACTGAGACTCAGAGTGAGAGTGAGACTGAGACTGAGACTGAGACTGAGACTGAGACTGAGACTGAGACTAAGACTGAGACTCAGAGTGAGACTGAGACTGAGACTGAGACTGAGACTGAGACTGAGACTGAGACTGAGGCTGACATTGGCTGAGACTAAAGCTATGCCAGGTTAAGTCTGCTGCTGAAATCGAGTGAAAGACAAAGATTAAAACTGAGCCAAGTTAAATCTGTGATTGGTCGAGCTTAAGGCTGCGACTGAGATTAAGGTTTAGTTTGTGACAAAGATTCGGCAATTTTTAGCTAGACAAGATTAATTGCTTTTCTTACACAAAGGATAAAGCAATCAGCCTGCGGTTGAATCAGACCGGCCGAGATTGAGTTTGAGACTTGGCTGGGACTGAGATTCAGATTAAAGCCATGACTTGTAGTATCTCAGCTGCTGTCGCGTTCGCGGCTGTGATTGAGACTTAAGCTGAGGCAAATACTCTTAACTTTAACTAAAACCATGAAAATGGTTTGTTATTAACACGTAACTCTTTCTACAATAATTTATTTTCGACCCTTTCAAAATTAAAAACAAAACATGATGATTTTTTACCCAAACTGTAAAACCAGGAAAAAAAACGGATCCCTGAACCTAAACATGAAAAACCTTTTCTAAATTCAATTTTAAACTATTCAAAGTTTCTCCAAAAAAAAAAAATTCTATTGAAGGTCCGCAATTCCCGCCAGCAACCATGGGGAGAAAAAAAATAGAAAGAAATTACATTCGAAATAAAACATCAACAACAATAATAGCTATCTCTTTTTTTTCTCCCCCCCAAAAAAAGAAAAGAGTGAGAGAGGAGGGCAAAAGAAGGAGACCAAGAGAGTTAAAACATTTTATATTGTTTTGAGGGATAAAAAGAGACTAGAAAAATACAGTACCCTGGGGACCGAGCAGGAAAAAACCATAAGAGAAAAGATATTGTCACTTACGTTATGTTTATATATGTATTTATTTTTTAAATTGCTCTTTACAATTCTCTATGTCTTGTGCATGCTATTATCTTCATTCGTCTTTCTCGCTATTTACCAAAAAAAAATAATAAAAAAAAAAATTCTCCTCCCTTTTTTTTTCAAAAAAAAAAATTCTTTCTTAAAAATTTAATCTGTTTTCTAAAACCTGTTCAACAATTACTATCATCACCAAGCAAACGCCACATAAGACTTTTCGGTCACGAAACGTTATTCACAACTTTAGAAAAAAAATAAAAAATAAAATCCCTAATGAGAATGAAAAGAAACAACCCGAAATAAGAAAAGCTGACGAGAAATAATAATTTTATTTAGTGATTTAATTATTTGGAAGTTGAAAGTCGGCCGAGAACAATATTAAAATAACATTACTAAAACTGAGCTCTTTTAAAAATGAAAACAAATTACAATTTTAATTAAAAACTTGGTCCCCTCCTTCCGCCTCGGGGGGATGTTGTACTACAGGGGTCAGCAAGGTCTCATCATTTATTTTTTGTATTCTTTTTTTTTTTTTTTTTTTTTTTAATATAATTCAAAAGACTTTAATATCCATACGAAAACCATAAATGCTTGATTGTCTAAGGCCTTCAAAATTGAATGTTAATTTTTTTTCCTGGCCTGGGAGATTCGTGTTTATCTTGAGGTTTATAAAAAAAAGAGTTTGCCGGGGTCGTAAGGTTTTAATAATTCTTATGGGAATTCAGTAATGCAGAGCAATGTATTTTTTTTTGGCTGTTTTTATTAAAATTAAAAAAAGGATTTCGTTTTTTTTGGTGAAATGAAAATTATGGACAGCACTGGAGATACACAAAAACTTTCAAGTAATATATCAAAAAACTTGTGACGTGTGATTCATTTACGGCTTGAGTAATTTCATTTTTTTCTATTAATAAATAAAATCGGTTCTTTTTATTAGTGAGCATTTTCATTTTCATTTTTTTTACAATTATCAAGATATATGAAATATTTAGTGTTTTTTAAAAGATAAATCGGGTTCGTGTTTTAGCGTTGTGAGGATTACAAGAAATTAAGGGTAGAAAGAGGACGCCCCTCCCCTTATTCCCAGGAAATTTTGGTTGTGGAGAATGTTTTCGGCAAAAACGTATTTGGAAAAAAAATGTTTGCCTAAAAATTAATTTTTTTTTTCAAAGAAAATTTTGAAACACTTTTTTTTGAAGAAAAATTTTGGTAAAGTTGTTTCTATTCGAAAAATAAAATTTTTAGCAAATTACTTTCTATTCGATTCTGAAGAAATGATTTCTAAAAGTCTCAAAAATTTCCCAACTAATTTCAAAAATTTTTGCTAAACTTTTGAGATAAATCTCTCCTCAATCCCTACACGCCGCTTTTTTTTTTAAAAAAAATTTCCAACATCATTACGAATTTTTAGTTAAAGGAATAAACAAGATACAAAATAAAATATTTGAAACGCGATTATCCTTCAAGCCTTATGAGTATAAAAATTTTATTTTCAATATCGGATTTATTCAATGCGCATGCCCGAACGACATTATAAAAGAGGCTAAAACGACCTTAATTTACTGAATCATCATCAAAATAACAAAAAACGAATTTCATCTTTTCAGTTTTTAAAAAAAGTTTTCTCAGTCTCAAAACATTAAAATTATTAAGAAATAAAAATAAAGGGTAAAATCGTCTGCAGTAAAATATCACTTGAAGGTATTTTTCCCCGTGGCAATTTACCCGACAAGAATCGTGCGGAAACCATGTAGGATTACATTAAACTTTTTTTTTTCTTTTTAATGTACGATGCGACGTAATGGACACAAAAAAAGCTCTTCATTTTTGCTAACTTGAATTTTATTTACTTTTAATTAACAAGAAAAACTTTTTACATTTAAAGTTTTTAAAAAACTTTTTTTTTTAAACTGAAAAAATTGAGAACCCGTTTTTCCCCCGTATTCTTCAAGGAATCTAACAATCGAAAAATCAAAACAACCGATCTCTTCCCTTTGAAAAAAAATTTGAATTCCTCGTAAAAAAAAATCGATGAACGCGCGATAAATAAATAATAATAAAAAAGGATATTATTCCTGACACTTTTTTTTCCTTCTTTTTTTTTTCAATAACAGCCAATCTTAATTAAATTTACGCCGCTCACAATGGAAGGAAAAGCGGAAAAGATAAATATTAAAATAACAAAAAGAAATTGTTTTGATTTGATAAAAGAAAACATTAATTTGAATATAAGCCTTTGTGTCGGGCTCATATATTACCAACCTCTTTTGCATTTTCAATTTTGTAAAAGAGTGCCCAAGGGAAAATCAAAATATGATGTATGCCCTCATATTTTCCGACAGTGGGTCAAAATCCCATACCCTTTCAATAAGTTATCTTCTTTTTTATTATTATTCCCCGCAAAATCATTGATGATGGTAAGATATCCCCCGTTACCCGTTATCGTTTCATTCACGCAGTAACTTTAACATTAAACTAGGCCTATAGGAAAATAATTGTTCATATAAAATTATTCTTTTCAACGATGAAAATTTAAAACCTAACATCTTGAAAAAATTTAAAAGGATTTTTGGTAGCGCTCAGATATAAGTAAGGAGCATAGTTAAGAGTGGACGCTTTGATAAGTCGTCTACTATCTAGGGGTGCGCCATTTTGAAAACTGGAAGCTGCCATGATTTCGAGCTTAGTGGCCGCCATTCTCGAACTGAAAAATCTGCCAATCACAATGTTCGCTGTTTAACTCGAGAATGGCGGCCATCAAAGTCGAGATCAAGGCAGCTTTGAGTTTTCAAAATGGCGTATTTCTATGTAGCAGACGACTCATCAAAGTGTCCATTCCCTATTGGCTCCCTAAGTTGTGGTTAAGTTTAAGCAATAGCTTAAAATTTGTTTCCTATCCAAAGTCAAAATAAATTTCACTTCGCTTTTTCAGTGAGTTTACGATGCGAGACTCGAAACACTTTTTTAATCGTTCATTTTGTTTTGTTTTGAAAAATATATCGGAGGTATTCCACATGAAATCTGCCTAAAATGCTCGAAAATTTCCAGTCATACCACCGATTTTGACGAAAATCGGTGTGTGGGTAGTATTTATGATTCAAAGAAACTGATTTGAAGGATTTTTGCGAAATTTGATTTTTTCGGAAGTAAGCGGCATTTTTGTGTTTTAGCCAAAATTTCAATATCCAGTGGTTGCCTAAGTTTTTGACTTACTGTGTCCATATTTTTTTTACGATTCTAATTTATCATATGGGGTTTTATAGAGGATATCTTAGACTAGTAATCACCAAGTTTTCAAATTTTTTCCCCGACGCGTTTTTGGGCGGCGGGCCATTTTCCCGGGAGTTCGAATTTGGGCCACACCCAAAATACATCTTGGATTTCGGCGAAAATTTTTTTTTATGTTCTCCATTAGGGGTACTATTACCCCCCCAAAATTTTTTTTTGTGTTTTCAATATTTACGGTCAGGGCGATTTTTTAATCAATTTTGGCACCAATATGGAATTCAAAAAAACGGCCGAAATCTTGTTTCATGCTCTATACATCGGAAGGAAAGATGTGAAACATGAAGAGGAAAATCTCAGAAAAAATTCGCCAACTCTTACAGCACTGGGATTCGAACACCGGATCTCTCGTTTGCTTAAAAAAACTGTTTTCAAAAATATTTTGAAGAATTTGTCATTTTAGATTTCGATATTACCAGGCTCTATCTTCAATGAGCCAGAACTCTAAAATTTTCCTCTGGCCAACAAATCTTAAACCTGCTTCCTTTCCCTGCATCTCTGAATGCCCAATGAGCCTTAGTAATGAAATCTTACCTGAAACAAAAAGAAAAAATAATTAAAAATCAGATTTAGCAATAAAAATCTTAAAACTTCCCAAAATATCATCGAATCTTGCATCTACCCTCGTCGAGACTACAAAATTTAGAACAATTCGCGCCTTTCATTTTTAAAATTCCACCTAAAAATATTTCCAAAACTTCCAGAAATCCTGTATTATATACGTTTGCGTAACGTTTTTTTTTTTCAACATAAAAAAAAATATAATAAAAAAAAAACTGAGATAAAAAAGAAAAATTGAAAAAGTTGAGAGCTTTACTTCCGACGAATCTAATAATTTAAATTTTTTTTTTAAATTGAAAAATGTATAAAATAAATGAGGTTTTTTTCCCGAGGTTTTTTTTCCCTTATTGCGGTTTTGAAATAATATTTTTAATGTCTTACTTCATGACTATCGTATTTATTATCTGGCTGAATGAGATAAGAGAAAAATCGCGCTAGCGACATCGTCTTCATTTTGACCACTTAAAAAAAAAAAAATTATTACAGGGCGCGGTTTTCCCATTAAAATAATTCCCAAATTAATTTTCCGAAAAATTTAAATTTCTCCCCGTGCAGCAACATTATCCCCGACTCGATTTAGCAGAATTGCTAAGGATGTAATTACAGTACATCGTTTAAAATTAACATCTAGTTAGAAAACTATTTACAGGTTTACTTTTTCAAACCATAATTGGTACTTAAGATGAATTTAATTGACTTTTAATTATCGTCTTTCAATTTCTGTCGGGTTTCTCATCTGACTTAGCAAGAGATCAATCTCTCGGTTTTCCTCGTGAAGTTATTCGAAAAAAAAAAAAAAAAAAAGGTGCGTTAATCTAAAACTCTCGTGCTCGAAAAATTTATTTTTTTTATGATTATAATAATAGCGAACCGTTGGAAAAGTCCAGACGCGATAAAATTACCGGATAAACTGTAAACGTCGGTTTTGAATGGAGTGAAACATTAAAATCTCACGGATATCGAGGTTGTAAACACGGTTTAAACAAGATAAACAGACAAAATAAGATGAATAGAGAAGTAGATTAGAACAGGTGTCGAGGGTGTACTGTTAGCAAATTCAATGTCACGGTTATGTCATGGTCGTCACAGTCCGTCACGCAACAATTATCGAGTTACAAATCCGAGACCAAGTTAGGTTAGGTTCGAGTAAACGCATTCAATTAACGCTATATCTGTGTTATGATTCGTGCTTATGGAGGGATAAAATACGTTTGGAAACGGGTCTTATTGTCCTTATTCGCGTGTTTGTCAAACGGTCCCGCCTTGATTTAGCAAGTTTTTTTTTATTCATGTTATGAAAGGATGGGATGAAGTATGAGTTAGGATGTTTTTAGTTTTGGTTTGTTTTTTTTTGTTTTTGATTGTTGGTGTTTAATCGTGGGATGCGAACCCGGTTCTCATAAATAATTTAACCCTTCGACCACCTGTCTTAAAGGTAACATATGGTTACCTAAAGTTTTCTCGGGAGAAGTTGCATCGGTTTATCTAAAAAAAATTTTAGATTAGTTTTCATTCATCCTTTTTTCTTTCATCGGAAATGCAAGATTTTTTTTGAGAGGAAAGAAAAAATGCGGATGTGAATTTAAGAGTGATGCAACAGAGGATGTCAAATAAAAAATAATTTCGAAGAGCGTCCAAAGAGCGCAAGCTATAATTGCGCTACCGCGCTTCTTTTGTAGTTTTTATTTTCGCTTTAAAAAAAATTCACCCGCATTCTAAAAAGACCGAGCAAACTATTGATTAGTCCATAAGAGCCCCGTCTTCTTAGAATACGAATAATTTTTCATTTTGCAAAAAAACTCAAGAGGGGTGCAATGGGATTTGCTCGGTCGTTCAGTGAGTCATAAATAAATATCACTAGCGTGCCTGAAATTCGAAAAATCGTAATGACTTTTCGACAGTTAATAAAGCAGTAAACATTAAATAACAATTCCTTTGCAACTGTACAAACTACAATAAACTATGCAACAAAAACTTAAAAATTATTCCTTTGTACAAAATCAAAATCCCAAATTAAAATCCCAAAAAAAACAATTAAAACCATCCTGAAAACGGTTAAGCGAATTCCCCTTGAAAAATCTCGAAACATTTCCTCCCGTTGTCTCTCATATACACATCCCCGGGCGTATACATAAAAACGACGAAATAAAAAGGGCAAAATTTTGATGAGAATAGATAATTATAATATGAAATTGAAAACAAGGGTTGTTAGACACAAAGTTAATATAACAAGATTTAGCATTTTGAATTCCCATCTTTGAGTAATTTACATACCATTGTTTTCATTTCAATAAAATATTGCCATTCCATGTTTATCCGGCTTATTTTATGTTTTAATTAGGCTCCTCGTAATAAATTCTACCTGTCCTCCTTGTGTGATAGTTTATATAGGTGAAATAACGCGGTCTCATTTTAATGTGCAAAACCAATAACCATTTCCCTTTTATATCGATTCGCCGATTCGCCATTATTATTTTTTTTTTTGCGTTTCCGCTTTTGCAAAATATTCGCATGATGTTTTTTTATTGCTTTGCACAGGCAAGGTCAAGATCGATAAAAAATCTTTGGTTTTTTGTGCGGATCGCGCTAAAGGGGTCTTTAGCACAAAATTTCAATTTTGACAAGTGAAATTTGCTAAATTTTTATATTTGACAAAAATTAATTTGCTAAATTTTTAAATTTGACAAAAATTAATTTGCTAAATTTTTAAATTTGACAAAAATTAATTTGCTAAATTTTTAAATTTGACAAAAATTAATTTGCTAAATTTTTAAATTTGACAAAAATTAATTTGCTAAATTTTAAAATTTAACAAAAATTAATTTGCTAAATTTTTAAAATTAAAATAAATTAATTTGCTAAATTTTTAAATTTGACAAAAATTAATTTGCTAATTTTTTAAATTAGACAAAAATTAATTTGCTAAATTCTTAAATTTCACAAAAATCAATTTGCTAAATTTTTAAATGACAAAAATTAATATGCTAAATTTTTAAATTTCACAAAAATTAATTTGCTAAAAATTAAATTCGTCCAATTCAATCACCTAATTTAACTGTTTAAACTCAACTTGGACAAATTTAATTAGCTAAATTCCAAATTCGATAAAATCAATTTGCTAAATATTTTCTTCGACATTAAAAAGTCCAGTTGAAAACTTAAAATTTCAAACAAGGAAACTTATCCGGGTTTCACTCGAGCTAATCGATGACATTTAGCAAAAAAAAAAAGGAAAATACGAAAAAAGAGTTTCACCCCAACCCCTTTTCGGAAATCAATGCTACAATATAAAAGAAACCAAGAAAAAGAATTATACAAAAAGAAGGCTTATAGAACGGATAATTAAGAATTTGAATAATTGAATGGAGTATGGAAAACGTTAGGTTAACAAAAGAAAATCTAATTGGAAATGGGAAGTTTGCAAATAACAGTCAATTGTAGAACAGGAAGGAGGCGGGGTTGAAAAGGAGGGAAAACTTTCTCTCTCATATCAAGTTTTCTTTGTTTCACTATCATTATCACAGATGTCTTTTCTTTCTTCTATTATTATATCATATTATTATTTCTCTAAATATACAGATATTGGAATGGAAACTTTTGGTTTCTAGATTAATATATTTCGAGTTCCCCCGTGTCTTGGGTTTTGTTATGTGCTGACAGCTGATAAATTCAGTGATGTTTTGCTCTCGGAAACAAAAGGAAATGGAAAATATTGATTATTTTTTTTTTTTTTTTAAAGAGGGGCTGGAAAATAGAGAAATGGCAAATTACCTTGATGCGAATTCGGGAAGACTGAATGAATACCAATAAGAAAGATTGATGGCCGTTAAGTCACCCCCGATGTGAATTTCCATGTGTTCGCGGTGATCTGAATTGCTAATGAAGAAGTGACGGGAATGATGATGAATATGGATAAAAATGATGAATCAATATTTCCGATTGTTTTAATGCGAAATAGAGTAGGAGTCCTAAATACGAATTTTTTTTGTCACTTTTTTTTCGGGTCCGTGATTTCAATGTAATGGAATCCGTAAATGAGGTCAACTGCACTCAGAAAAATGGAATTCGGAACTTTGAAAATTTGATTAAGTAAAGAGATGCATAAACACGCTCAATCTGATAGATTTAGATTTTCGAAGTTTAATCTCGAAGAAACACCATTGGCTCTTAATCATTTTTCGGATTGTGGATTTAAAAGTTGGGGAAAAGCTGAATAGTTGGAAAGTTGCGTTATCGCATGATACTCGAACATTGTTAACAAAAATGTGGCACGATTTCTGGTGACAAAAATGTTACAATTAGAAAAATTAAATTTGCTAAATTTTTAATTTGACAAATCCAATTTGCTAAATTTTTAATTTGACAAATCCAATTTGCTAAATTTTTAATTTGACAAATCCAATTTGCTAAATTTTTAATTTGACAAATCCAATTTGCTAAATTTTTAATTTGACAAATCCAATTTGCTAAATTTTTAACTTGACAAATCCAATTTGCTAAATTTGCACTTTACTAAAACTCAAATTTCTTTCTTAACTTCACTAACCATTTAATTTTTTTTTAGCAATTATCAAAATTCCCGTCAACCTAATTTCTTTTGAAAATCCCAAATGAAAAACCTCTTATCATCCTTATTTGTAAAAAGGGCTTTAACATCCCGTTATATTGCTGATATCGTTTATTACGCAGGTTAGCAAGGAATAAAAACAAAAATACAACTTAACTAGCATTTATTTAATGTTAATTTGCAATGTTTAACTTTAGCCGGGTTTGCTCTCTCATGTTTAACTTTACCCGTTCCCATGTTTCCTTAACTCTCTCTCTATTATTAACTGCAATAAATTATTAAACTCATCTAGTTGTTTATGTTTAGATTTCGGGAAACTGAGGTAATTAATTATTATTTGAAATATTAACTGGAAGTTATTAGACGCTAATGGGATATTGGGGTTCATGTGTGTTTTGTTATATTATACTCCTTTTCCCTCCTTTTTATTTCGGTTGGCTTAATTTTTTGTTTTATTATTTCTTTTTGAAGCGAAAAAAAGACTTTCCCTCAGTTTTATTTTTTATAAAAGCAGAAAATTTTTCCAAGATTAAAAAAAAAAAATCCCCTTCTGCTTTTAAATGTGAATCACAGCCATTTTTATCTTTTTGCGTATTGCTTAATGCACTAATTTTTTATTAATCAGGAGGGAAGTTAACGCATTGCGATTCATACGACTGATAATTTAAAAATATTTTCTAATAAATGTGGGTGACTTTAAGATCGATAAATCTAAGGAATCTTTTTTAATGAGTTGGTACGGACTTGGGCTAATAAAAATAATAATAATAACGTAATGATGAGGATGATAATGATGATGAAGATGATAATGATAATAATGATATTCAACCACACCTTAATTATAATTGTTTCAGAGGCTATAAATTTAAATAAAAACTGAGTCTGGATGTTCCATTAAAAAAAAAAAAAAAAAGAAATGTAAATGCATAAAATTCGAAACAGGGTCTCATAAATCAGTTCATTTTCTAATATTTGCATATGTCAAATCTTTTGCAGTTTAAATGATTTTATAATAAATTATAATTTTTTTTTTCGTAAATGTGTTGTTGTATAAATCATTATTGTAATTGTGCTTTTCACTGATTTAATGTCTCTGTTAGTTGGTTATTGTTTTGTTTAGGCGGGATGCGTGGAATGTGTGGAAAAGTATTTGAGCTGTTTGTTTTGTTTAAGATTTTAACGGTTGTTGTAATTGAAATTTTTATGGATTGGGATTTAGTTGTTTCAGCAAAATTAACAAATGTCAAGCTTCCACAAAGTGCAAGCACAATTTTACATGAATATTTCGATTTCTCAAAATTTTAATTACAATTCAGAATTCTTGATTACTCCATTTCAAAGTTGTAATTACAAATTGAAATTCTTGAATTTTCGATCTCGAGATTGTAATTTCAATTTACAGTTCTTGATTTCTCATTTTCAAGATTGCGATTTCAATTTAAGAATTTTGATTTCTCAATTTCAAGATTGTGATTTCAATTTACAGTTCTTGATTTTTTCAATTTCAAGGTTGTAATTTTAATTTAAAACTCTTGATTTCTTAAATTCAAGATTGTGATTTCGATTTAAAATTCTTGATTTCATGATTTCTCAATTTCTCAATTTCAAGATTGTAATTTTAATTTACAGTTCCTGATTTTCTCAGTTTCAGGATTGTGATTTCAATTTGGAATTCTCGATTTTTCAAATTCAAGATTGTAATTTCAATTAAGAATTCTTGATTTCTTAAATTCAAGATTGTGATTTCCATTTGAAAAACTTGATTTCTGAATTTCTCGATTTCAAGATGGTGATTTCACTTTACAGTTCTTGATTTCTCAATTCCAGGATTGTAATTTTAATTTAAAATTCTTGATTTCTTAAATTCAAGATTGTGATTTCGATTTAAAATTCTTGATTTCATGATTTCTCAATTTCTCAATTTCCAGATTGTAATTTTAATTTGCAGTTCCTGATTTTCTCAGTTTCAGGATTGTGATTTAAATTTGGAATTCTCGATTTTTCAAATTCAAGATTGTGATTTCAATTTACAGTTCTTGATTTCTCAATTTCAAGATTGCAATTTCAATTTACAGTTCTTGATTTCTTAATTTTAAGATTGTGATTTTAATTTCAAGACTGTAACTTCAATTTTAAACTCCCAATTGTTCTTTCAATTTTTCTATTTAACCGACTTCGACCCTGATTTTTAGTCTCAACCATCCCGTGCAGACCTCCAATTCTATTTACCTTCTTCATTGACCTCTCAATTCCAATCCAAACGCTCTCATGATTAATTTCAATCGACTCAGTAAACTAAACCAAAAAAATAATAATAATCTTTTGAAAAATTAAAATTCTAACGGTGAGAAAAATGCCCTAACACAACTTAACAATACTTCTATCACTTCGAATAGTAAAACGTGAATGGAAATGATTTTTTTTGTGTGTAATCCACTCCAAGAATTACGAACAGACACGCCATACATTATAGATCTCAAAAAGATATATTATTTATTAAAAAAAAAGAAATTCAAAAAATTTTTTTTTAATCTTCCCTTACGGGTGTAAAAAGATCCATTTAAATTCCCAGGTGGAACAATGTCAACATTATTCAAATTAATCAATTTTTAACATGTGAAAATTAAATAAAATATCTCCTTTGGTCACATTATAATGAAATAACGATAATAATGACGGTCCCGATAATAATAATATTAATAATAATTACGCCTTGCATTGAAAATAGCGTTTCGCCATGTGGCGCTTATAATTAAACTATTCTCGAGCACCGTCGGAACCGATCGAATCACGTAATTATCGAAATATTAAAATGGCTCTTTAATTAAAATAGTAATCATAAATAATAAATGTAATAAGCATAAATGTCGATCACACTGCATTGCGTAAAAAAAAAAAAATTAAATTAAAAAAAATTGGAAAAGAAACTTATTTTACTGCTTTCAAAAAAATAACGCATTGCTTTAAAATAAAATTAATCGCTTCGGAATATTTACGACTTTTGTTGAATGTTTTGGTCTACATAGGTCGTCACAGTCGTTTTACGGTCTGTTACGTGTAAGGAATAAGATTTTCAATGTTTACAACAAATTGAATTGTTAAAGAAAATTTTTTTGCGGAAGATTCTGCAAAAAGGTTGATCGGGAAATTCAGTCAAGAAATTCCAGTCAGAAATTCAAAATCCAGTCTTATAAATATTTAACTCAAAAAAGAAAATTGAAATTGAAATTGGAGTTGCTGATTAGTTGTCGTCCTCAGAATCAGCCCCTGAAGAATCAAAGATAGATCACCTGATATCTCAACTCCAACAATCACTTCTGTTGGCGGTATAAGTACACTCAACCCATTCTGCCTCAATCCAAATAATTTTTCATACCTCTCCACTAATGATAAATACCACGCAATTAGAAGGTCAACAAGATCGATGACAATACCTCAAAGGTCAGGGTTCCACCTGTGAATTATTATTTTTCCAATACACACCAAGCAACCCATCCGCAGTGTAATAAAACGATTAATTAATCCGTAAAAGAAAAAAATACGGGAATTAAAACGCGCGCGCCGCGATCCCGAGCATTGTACCTCGCGCCGTACCTCATGACCGCACACATCGACCGAGTTGAAACAAATAAGTGAAATTTGATATCAACTCGGTCGTATTAGCATGAGAGAAATACAGCAAACTCGAATTTTCATTGGCTGGAATATTTTTGTAATAAAATTATATTCATTTAATTAAAAAATAATAATAAGCAAAAATTAAAGCGCGAATAAAATTTAAATACTTTTCGAATAAAAAAGAAATATTCAGTCAATAAGTTTGAGTTAAAACTGAGATAAATTCGGAATAAAAGAGTAATTCATATAAAATAAAGTTGCAATTTTAATGAATTAAAATTGCAATATTTCGGGATTAAAAATGCGAAAACCGGGCTGGGTATAAATACAGATACCCATCCCGGTACAAATCAGTTCAGCTCGGTTCTGTCTACAGATCTCGCTGTGCGGCGTGTACGGTCAAATAGTTATTGTCAAATAGTTATTGTCAAATGGTTATTGTCAAATAGTTATTGTCAAATAGTTATTGTCAAATAGTTATTGTCAAATAGTTATTGTCAAATAGTTATTGTCAAATAGTTATTGTCAAATAGTTATTGTCAAATAGTTATTGTCAAATAGTTATTGTCAAATAGTTATTGTCAAATAGTTATTGTCAAACAGTTATTGTCAAACGGATATCGTTAAAGTTTTAGTGGAAGTTATAATTAAAGTTATAGTTAAAACTGTTGGTTTTCACCATTCAGGAAATAACCAATCTGTAATGGCTAATTGTAAGTGACAATTGTTAAAACGGAAATCATTAATAAAAATCAAAATTCATAAAAGGTAGCTTGATTGAAAATCCGAAATACGAAACAATCCCCGTTTCTTTTACATTGGTGGCAGCGGTGGGATCTGCCAACCTGCTCCGAATTGAGCAGGAGAATTATTTGGTCGTAGGCCCCACGAATCTTAATTTTCGCAAGCTTCAAAATTTGAATTTTGGTTTTTAGCGTATTTTGTGAACGAAATCACTAATTTCTAAAGATAAAAGGGGAATTTTAAGTGTTTATATTGTGTAAGGTTAATTATCTAAAATGGTTGGTACTCCTCCTGGCTCTCCGGGACAACAAGGACCTCCGGGACCGCCTGGAATGCCGGGACCCCCGGGACAGCAAGGTCCTCCGGGACCCCCAGGGCAAGCAGGTCCTCCGGGGGCTCCAACCGGCCCTACAGGTGGAACAGGCGCAGGTGGAACAGGAGGGCCTACAGGTGGCACTTCTCAGCCTCAAACCGGTCCAGGAAATCCTGCCCAGGTTGTGGTAGCGCCTCCGGCCTCTCCTGCGAAGCCTCCGACTATATCAGGGCTTTTGAGTGCCATTGACGCGTTTAAAGGCACTCCGGGAGAAGACGTTAAACAATTTCTCGCCGAGATTGAAGAAGCAGCCACTCTTGGAAACTGGCTGCTTGCCCAAAAATTAGCTGTGGCCAAACTCCATATGAAAGGAGAGGCTGGCCATTTCCTAGAAGCCAACCCTGATATCAAAGCCGAAAACGATTGGGATAAGTTTAAGAACGCCGTGCTCAAGCGTTTTGACCCGGACGAGCATAAGAGTACAGCTCTCCAAAACTTGATGGAGACGACTCAAAAGGCGACAGAAACCGTATCCGAATACGCGACTCGTCTAAAGCTGGCAGGAAGGAAAACCTTCAAACCAGGTGCATCTGACGCTGAAACTAAAATTAGGAATGAAGTCCTCCAAGAAACCATGATGGCCCAATTTTTAAGAGGTCTTAAAAGGGGTCTTAGAAGAAACGTGCTCACTCGCGAGCCAAAATCTCTGGCAGAAGCCATTAAATTTGCTCTTAGTGAAGAACAAAACTTAAAGTTAATCGAGTCAGGGGCCCCAGTAAGGGCCATAGCAGATGTTTCAGAAAAAGGGAAATGGGGGGTCAGTACGCAAAGGGCAAGGGAAGGCGACTGGCCAAGGGACCAAAAGGGCACTAGGTCCAACCCTCCAGATAAGAAACAGGGAGGGGGCGATAGCCGCGTAAGAAAACCGTACGGGAATTTTAACAACGATAAGAATGTTAATGGGAATTTTAAAAATGGGAATAACTTTGCCTCGGGCTCCAAGGCGCCTTTTAGGAGCCCGAGCCAGACTTCTTCCACCAATAAAGGTCGACAATGTTTTGAGTGCCACAAAGAAGGCCATCTAATGGCCCGCTGTCCTCAGATGACTTGCCGTAAATGCGGAGGTAAAGGGCATTCCCAGAAAGTTTGTCCTTCAAAAAACTTCCGCAATGCGATGTAAAGACCCCAGTCCATCGCAGCAATTTTCAAAAGGCAAACCTGGGGACAACCAAAGTCTACTGGCTGCAAAAAGCCCAAACCGATAAGGGATTTTACCTAGAAGTTAAAATCAAGGGCAAGGGCTACAGCATGTTGGTAGACACTGGATCGTCCGTGAGCATTCTAAAGGCTCACGCGGTCGAAGATGTCGACAGGGAAGCCATTAGGGCGGCTGATAATATTAAGCTTATAAGCGTGACCGGTCATTCATTAGCCTTTTCAGGCATAGCAAAAATATTTTTCAAGATAGGATCTTTTAAGTTCGTGCACAACTTTATGCTATTGGAATCTTTCGATTCGTTACCCAAGGCCGACGGCATTTTAGGGATAGACTTTCTGAAACAACAAGGCTTCGCATGGGATCTTGGAAGGGATATCCTTACTTATCGTTCTCATAAAATACCGTTGCATACGGTAGAGAGTGACATGATCGCTCGTCTGACTAGAGGAGACGATGCGATAGTGACAGCAGAAGACGAGTCGATATTCGAACAAAGGGAATTAATTCAACTTGTTTGTAGCGTCCAAAAAGACGTAACCCCGAATCCTTGGGCCAAGGAATATTCACCGGACGAACTGGTAGAGCAAATGGATTATTTCCATTATGCTCCAGAACCAGAAGTTGCCGGTCCAGTTGATTTTTCGGAGTATTTTATTTTAAAAGGGACTTTACAGGGAGTCAAGCCACAATTAGTGAAGTTATTGAAGCGTTTTAGGGATATATTTTTATTGCCTGGAACCAAACTAAAGGGTACTCATCTAGTAGAGCATAAAATCGATACAGGGAACGCGGGTCCGGTCTTTAAAAGACCCTATCCAGTTCCACACGCTCTAAGGGAAGAACTAAAAGAGCAAATTTCGAAGATGATTGAAGATGGAATTATTGTGCCTAGTAAAAGTGACTGGTGTTCCCCCTGTTTATTAGTTAAAAAGAAAAGCCCAGACGGCACCCCAAAATACCGACCCGTAATCGATTACAGAGAGCTAAACGCCATTACTAAGAAGGATAGAATGCCGATGAATTCTATACAGGAAATCCTAGACTCGTTGAATGGCAGCAAGCTCTTTAGTGTAATGGATTGCGCTTTCGGCTATTGGCAGTGCCCCGTCTATCCCCCTGATCGGGAAAAGACGGCATTTGCCACCCCCTTTGGATTGTACGAATGTGCAGTCATGCCTTTTGGTTTATCTAATAGCCCAGCGACATTTATTCGTCTCATGTCTTTGGCATTGAAAGATTGCATAAACAAAATATGCTACGTCTATTTAGACGACCTGATAGTCTTCAGTTCCACCCCTGAAGAGCACTTGCAGAGGCTAGAAGTAGTTTTCGAAGCCTTGCGAAAGGCCAATATTATGTTGAAACCCGAGAAGTGTAATTTTCTTCAAGAAAGCGTGCAATTTCTTGGCTACGTAATTTCAGCCGATGGCTTAAGGCCGAATTTACAGAAAATTCAGTGTGTCCGAGACTTTCCGCGACCAGTAACAATTAGGGACGTCAGGTCCTTTATTGGGCTATGTTCATATTATCGGACGTTCATCAAGAACTTCGCTCGTCTCGCACGTCCATTAACTAATTTAACAAAGAAAAATACGCCTTTCACTTGGGGAAGATTGGAAGAGGACGCTTTTCAGAAGTTAAAAGATGCTCTATGCTCCAGCACTGTTCTACGACATCCGGACTATAGCAAGCCTTTTCTAGTGTCGTGTGACGCTTCAGGAACGGATATCTCCGGAATCCTTGGACAAAAGGATGAAGAAGGCAGGGAAGGACCAGTGGCTTATGCAAGCAGACAATTAAATAAAGCCGAAATGAATTACAGTACCATAGAAAGAGAACTTTTGGCTATCATCTTCTCTATCAGAAAATTTAGAAACTACATCTTTAATACGAAATTCTATCTGATCACGGATCATGCGCCGTTGTTGTGGCTGAAAAATCTAAAAGACCCAACATCAAGATTAGCTAGATTTTCTTTACTACTGTCAGAATACGATTTCGAGATCCTGCATAAGCCTGGACACTTGCATACCAACGCAGATAGTCTAACGAGAACACGTACACCAGAAAGGAAAACCAAAGTCATAAAACAGCAAGTAGCCGCCGTCTCCACGGAACTAGAACCAATTCTGGATGTCCAAAGAGTCATGGAAGAGCAACAAAACGACGTAGAAATCAAGTCGATCATAGAAGAGCTCAAGGCAAATCAAGGAAAGGACGATCGCTATTATCTAGATGACCAAGGTATCGTCCGCCTCCATGGGAAAGGTAAAGAAAGAACCGACAGGATCTTCATACCTTCTTCATTGACGTCTTATGTCATGAGATTAAATCATGACCCGCCCCTGAGTGGTCACCTTGGGATTCGGAAGACCACCGATTCCATCAAGACTAGGTATTACTGGCCAAATCTCAGAGAAGATGTAAAGCACTACTGCTTAAACTGCCTAACGTGTGCAGAAAGAAAGAAGTCTCCGCACCTGAAAAAGGCACCTTTACAAAATTTCACACCGTTAACCTACCCAGGCCAAATCACGGCCATGGATCTAGTAGGACCTTTGAGGTTAACAGCAAGAGGTAACAAGTACATGCTTACCCATGTTGACTTATTCACAAAGTGGGTTGAAGCAATTGCCATTCCCGACATGAAGGCTGAAACCATCGCCAAAGCCTATGTAGAAGAGATAATATGTCGACATGGGGCGGCAGATGCCCTCTTGACGGATCAAGGGCCTAACCTCATAGGAAAAGTGATGCAAGAAGTCTGTAAAATGCTGCAAATAAAGGCTCTAAGAACGACCGCCTACCATCCTCAGACGGACGGAGGCTGCGAAAGGACGCATCGCACGCTATTTGACATTATGTCACATTTTGTCAACCAAGACACTCATGATGATTGGGATGATTACTTGCCTTTGGCTCTTTTTGTCATGAGAACCAGCGTGCATGCCTCCACAGATCAGACTCCATATCTTCTGACCTACGGGAGAGACTGTAAAATCCCTAGCGATTTGCTCGACAGACCCGTCAGATTCTCATACAATGAGAATGAAACATATGGAGAAATGATCCAGAGAAGACTGAGCGAAATTCAAGAACAAGCCCGAAGATGTCTCCAGAAGACTGCTGAGCAACGAAGCGTGCAGTACAACAAGACTGCTGGACCTATTATTTTCAAAATAGGGGACCAAGTGCTATTGCATAACCCAGTATACAAGAAAGGATTAAGCCCAAAACTTGGCCATCCTTGGGAAGGACCCTATGAAATCATAGATCAAACCTCGCCAGTCAACTTCAAAATTAGAAATATCGAAACTTCTAAAAGCGCCTTAGTCCATGCGAACAGGCTCAAACTTTTTCCGCCAGCATCCGTAAAAGTAAATAGGATCAGAAAAGCGGTAGAGGAACCAAGCAGGAAAAAGAAAAAGGTTGTATTCGCAGAAGAAGAGGAAGATGAAGAAATCTCTCCCACGCATACTCCGGTAAGTGCACCCACGGGTGCCCCCACCCTTGTTGCACCACCAAAACATACAAAAAGTAAGCCGAATTCAGGACCGACTTATAAAAAATGTTCAAAAAAGACTCAAGTCAACAAAAGAGGATGGGGAGCTAAAAATAAGGCTCCACCCAAGACTAAAGGCTTCGCGAAGAAAACTCAAGAAGAGGTTCGGAATACAAAACCAGAGACAAATGGCGGAGTAATTCCTACTGGAATCCCGAACCCTTTTCGGAAAACGACCGAAGTGAGCTTCGCAGACGAGTTCGAGAAATTTATTTCTCAAGAAAATACATTACCATTGATCCAGGAGCCTAGTAAACTAGTAGAAGAAACGACAGAGGACGGAGGAGAGGCCGAATTGCCTCCTACGGAAATTCCAATGGAACCGGCCAAGGAAAAAACTCCAGAGAATGTCAAGAGCCAACCTTCGTCAGGTACGGACGACGACAGCCACACTTCCTCTTCAGATGAAGAAATAGAAGAGGAAGAGTTCCTGGAACCGATACCCAAGAAAGAGGAAAATCTACTCGCCGATGGGTTGTCGAGACTTTCGATTATCCCTATAGAACCTCCTTCTCAGCCTGTCATGACGAAATCACACAGCACTAAGCCTGCAGACACAAAAATATTGCTACTGGACTTACCAGCAACTCCATTGATAGACTTAACAAAGGAGGGAAAAGAAAGTCGTAGTAGAAGCAAATCTGCAAGTCGCCTGGATAAGTCAAGCAGGGATAAAAGAGGAAGTAACCTTTCCTCTCCGGAAGAACAAGGCAGCGATCCAACACTGGATAAAATTCCGAAGGATTCTCCGTGCCATGTCAACATGAGGATCCAAAGACAAAAGTTCTGGGATCGATTCATGGGTAGGAACAAAATCGAAATTCCCAGCTCTAGCACGCAATCAGAGGAGCTGGACCTGGGTAATCAAAGTTTAGTCTCTGACAAGTTGCTCGATACAACAGCGTCGTCAGCAGGATTTGTTGACGACCCGGATGATCTTACGTACGTTCCCAACTACGAAGATCTTGATACCTCAGAAGGAAGTTTCCGTTCTACCTTGACAGAACAGGATACCTCTTTCTCCTTAGGCAAAGGGGACGGCTCATCCCAAGAGCCAGGTCCCACAAATAAATAATTAACCCCAGATAGAGTTAATTAAAAGAGGGCTATGAATAGTATTATATCTAATCCTCTCAAGCATAGGTTAAGGGTAGATAAATAATTTTCTATTATAGATACGCAGGAGATGGATGCCAACATGTGTGTTGCCGAATTCCAATGCGTAGTCGATAAAGATGGCCATCAGTTGCCAAAGGAAATAGCAATCGTTGACCTCAAAGGACGACACACTGATGTGTATCTGTTCAAGCCGCCGGAAGGCCTAGAAACCTCAGCAAAAATGCTAAGAACCAATGCCTTCCTGTCAAGTGCTTTCCACGGACTAGCCGTAGAGGACGGAGAGACCGAGTATAGCGACCTACAGCAAATACTCCGCAATCGCACCCGCGATTACGACACGGTCCTCGTTAAGGGCTTAACGAAACGTTACTATATGGAAGCTATAGTCTCCATACCCGTAATTAACGTAGAAGATTGGGGCTGTCCCGCTCTAGCGGCCCTGATACGACAGCCGCCTATCTTATGTCCGATCGAACATAGAGGTCGACCAAATTGTGCCTTGCGGAACGCCATAGCCGTCCGAGACTGGATGGCCACTCGACAAATCTTAGCCGGGATGTTGTTGCCGATAACTGCAAACGCCGGTCGAGACCAAGAGACACAAACAGAACCAGTGGCCCTAAGCATGGCCACGGGAACCTCTTCTACGGAAGAACCGGCGTACATGCCCATGAAACGGCAACGTCAGGAATCAATTCCAGAAACACCAGCCGCAAGCACAGATAATGATCTCGGGGTCGATGTAACTTGGGATTATCCCCGAAGCGGAGTCCCTTGTATGCTCGTCAACCCTGAATCAACCAGACCGGCGGAGACAACCAAGTCAAAGCTGCAAAAAGGGTTCTTCAGGCGCTTCAAATAATTTCACGAATAGTAAGCTACTCTATTCATTGAAGGGAAATTCATAGGGCTTGACTCACCTGAAAACTAACATAGTAGTAATAAAGGCTTTGTAACTAACCTCGCTAATAAATGTCTGTCCTCTTGCCTAATTGCAGGGACAGTGTCGCTTATACTATTGGTTGCATGGTGCCATACTGGATTCGCCCTGACTGGATACGATTGTCAAAACCCAGATGTCCAAATGTCGACTTATTCGACGGCAGAGGTTGCACCGTGCAAGAAGCAACCCCTGTCCATAAAGAATCAAACCCAAGTAACCTTGCAAGTGATCCAGAAAAATAAATATGCGGAAGTGAAGGCTATGGCATGCCAAATGGAGGTTGAAGTGTTCATATTTCATTGCGGAATGCATTCGCACTCAAGTATGGTAAGAAATGGCCGCCAAAGCCTCCACTATCGATTTTCTAAAGATCAATGCAAACAGCTCCATGCTACAAACCAAATGATCTATCCTTACTCTCCTTTAACCCTATCTAACCTCAAGCCTTTCGCGGAACACCGCGGCACGGTTTACGTAGCCGGATCTGTTTCTACCGACGGAACGTGTGCAGGTGGTAACTACCACTTCAACGGGGAAACTTACCAAAACGTAGTTGTCGAACATAGGTATAAATTGACTTATGTGACAATGAAAGGAAAATATGAATATGAAACCCCGAAGATATTCCTTAGTGACTTTACCTGCCAATATAAAGATGAATCTTGTGAAGACATGAAACATTATGGCAACATATTCTGGGATCACAATGAGAACATCGACTGCAGCCCCGACAGATACACTACGATCTTTAATGGGGAAGGGACGAAGTTAATCCTAGCGGAAAAAGATACCAACTCGTCGTACGCAGTCGTGACGGTGCGCGAAGATATCTATGTATTCACCATTCGACTACAAAATATCTTATCCACATGCACCGAACGGTTTTATAAGACAGATCATGCAGATTTATTCGTGCAAATCGACGAAGACTACAGGACTCACAGAGATCCTGGAAAATCTGCCGTTGCTCCGGAAAATATGTCTCTGGTAGCCTATGTTAACACTAAGTTCATGTATCTTGAATTGCACATTGCCGATCAAGTGGAACAATTATATTCCGATCTATCGTTCAGTCAGTGCGTAAATCACCGAACCACCTTAATGAACTTGTTAACACTGGCAGTCACTTCACCGGAGGCATTCGCGTATTCTCTCACCAAAACCGAAGGCTATACAGCCATTACCTCGGGAGAAGTTGTACACCTTATAAAATGTGCACCAAAAACAGTATCTTACCGGCCCTCCAAACATTGTTATCAGGAAATCCCTATAACGTACAATGGAGAGCCAATGTTCTTAACACCCAGAAATAGATTAATCGTCAAGCACGGCAATGAAATCCACTGCAATGACTTGTACGAAGTGATCTACAATATAACAGGACACTGGACCGTCACGTCTGACAAGCTCCATGTCACCGTGGCCCCAAAGATCCTCGACCCGAATACCGCTAAAGTTTGGCGATTCGACCGTACCAAGAACTTGGCACAGGCTGGACTATACTCCCCCCAGGAAATGGAAAGTCTAACTAAACGAATTCTTTTCCCTAACGAACGAGAGGCCATAACAAGCGTTGTGGTGAACTCCTTGACCTCTTCCACTACGGACAGGCAAGGATTACAGTTCCACAATCTCCTCGATGAGGAAATCCTCCGAAAGGCTACCGACTCCTTTATGTCAAAAATTTGGGGTGGTCTCTCTAGTTTCGGGAACGCATGCTCTGGCTTCATAGGCATCCTCCTATTGGCCAAGATTTTAATGACCGTAATTGAAATGTTCATAAACGGCTACTTTTTGTACCAAGTATTTGGACTAAGTTTCCGCATCCTTGGAGCTTGTCTTCAATCCGTCACAACCTATTTCGTCACAAAACCAGCGAGCTTTGCGACCTACGAAAAGGGCAAGGAAGCTCAAACTCCGAGTATCCAGTCTGGCAAACCCCCCGAACACATGGATGTTGAATCTAACGAGGGAGGGGATAAGCAATAAGCAGTAATAGCAGCCATAGCAAAATTTTTCGAAAAATTTGTTTTGCTTAAACCATTTCGTTTATCCTATATAACCATTTGGACCGTTGGAAATTAACCATTTAAAAGAATTAACCAAAATTAGCCTTTCCAAAACTAGTGATTTCGTAATCCCCCTAAATGTATTTCCGTAACTGGTGTTAACATATCCAATGCATGTAACCGAGCCGCACAGCGAGGGGGTCGACTGAACTCCTAGGGATATCCACTCCTGTTATCCACAACGCTTGGGATAGCTCTGGGTTGCTTCTTCTCCAAGACTGGCCTGATCTTCAAGAATTACCAGAACTTCAGGGATCAGTTTTGCATGCCTTACGAAACTCGTGCTTGGGAACCACTACATTCGCAATCGACGGAATTATGACTGAAAACATTCCGTTACAGATACCATCCATTTTTCCGTACCGGTGATTCAGCCTTTGGGTCAGCAGCCTATACATATCGTGCTGCCAGTTATTTACGTTCTCCCGGTAACGCAACCTATGGGACCGGGCCCTGTGCCCAATCCACCTGCGTTCTGGGAACCAAATCATGTTCCAGTCAGCCCAACAGTGACCCCGGAACAGACAATGGAACAAGAACCTCCGTTGCCGTACGAAGCGGTCGACCCATCCAACCTCCTGCTTACGCCAGAAGAGTTTCACGAGGTAGTAAATACTCTTCTTCAGGACAGGAGTGACCCAATGATTGGACGAAATGGAAAAAGCCAAACGATCAATCAAAACGGCCAAATCAAGTTCATCGAAGAGGACGAAGGCGAAGGCCAACCGAAAACTAATGAGCCTGAACATTCAGACAGGGATGATCATTCAGACTCCCATGACACCGAGTACGTGATGCGGCCAGAAGATTGGTAAGAACGAATCTAATAAAGTGATGGACTCGTGGCAGTGACAAAAACAAAAACAAAAAAAAAAGGTAGTGCGCATTCATAGCCAATCAGTGAAATTAAATCAGAACTTAGTGCCAACAAAGTCAAAAAATTTAAGTAGTGTTAAAGTAAAATTCATAAAAAAAAAAAAAAAAAAAAAAAAAAACTTAAAACCAAAAAAAAAAAAAAAAAAGAGAAAAGAACACAAGCACATCACACGAAGGCACACGAGAAAACATCACTAAAAACTTATTATCTGTGATTATTATCTGTGATATCAGTCAACACACCTAGTCAGATCATGCCAAAAACTTCAACGTAACTAGGCAATAGTATTGGCAACGCCGATACAAACATCTTCGGATCTTCCAGAGAGTCATAAACCTCCAGATCCAGAACAGCTAGTTGCAGCGCCAGACATCCAGCACACTACCCAGAAAGGAACTACAGTAGACAGAGTGGATACAAAGAAGACATAGGGACTCTAAGTGACAAGTGTTAGAAATTAAGAATCATCTATCGCTGCGACGATAGTACTTCGCAACCTTGTTACATCACGATTGTCCTCCCGGAAGGAGAACCATCGTGGTAGCGTTAACCGTAGTAGAGTCAATGTCAAGAGGCACGATGCTCGAGAAGTTTGGGTTATGTTTTGGGATAACCCAAAACAAAAAGGTGGGAGGAATGTAATAAAACGATTAATTAATCCGTAAAAGAAAAAAATACGGGAATTAAAACGCGCGCGCCGCGATCCCGAGCATTGTACCTCGCGCCGTACCTCATGACCGCACACATCGACCGAGTTGAAACAAATAAGTGAAATTTGATATCAACTCGGTCGTATTAGCATGAGAGAAATACAGCAAACTCGAATTTTCATTGGCTGGAATATTTTTGTAATAAAATTATATTCATTTAATTAAAAAATAATAATAAGCAAAAATTAAAGCGCGAATAAAATTTAAATACTTTTCGAATAAAAAAGAAATATTCAGTCAATAAGTTTGAGTTAAAACTGAGATAAATTCGGAATAAAAGAGTAATTCATATAAAATAAAGTTGCAATTTTAATGAATTAAAATTGCAATATTTCGGGATTAAAAATGCGAAAACCGGGCTGGGTATAAATACAGATACCCATCCCGGTACAAATCAGTTCAGCTCGGTTCTGTCTACAGATCTCGCTGTGCGGCGTGTACGGTCAAATAGTTATTGTCAAATAGTTATTGTCAAATGGTTATTGTCAAATAGTTATTGTCAAATAGTTATTGTCAAATAGTTATTGTCAAATAGTTATTGTCAAATAGTTATTGTCAAATAGTTATTGTCAAATAGTTATTGTCAAATAGTTATTGTCAAATAGTTATTGTCAAATAGTTATTGTCAAATAGTTATTGTCAAACAGTTATTGTCAAACGGATATCGTTAAAGTTTTAGTGGAAGTTATAATTAAAGTTATAGTTAAAACTGTTGGTTTTCACCATTCAGGAAATAACCAATCTGTAATGGCTAATTGTAAGTGACAATTGTTAAAACGGAAATCATTAATAAAAATCAAAATTCATAAAAGGTAGCTTGATTGAAAATCCGAAATACGAAACAATCCCCGTTTCTTTTACAGCAGCAAGGACACATCTCATTATTCTCAATTTTTTGGTAACTTATATTTACTTTTTAAACCATCCATTTTTTCCATATCATCGATTATTACTGTCTGAAGAGTTGTTCATGAATTATTTAACGCTGAGATTACCATCAATCACGATGGAAAACACTTAAGTATCATCATAACAAATGTAAAACAAAGAATAAGTGATTCTTGAGGCTGTACCCCTGGCGATACTACAATGAATTGTTATTATGAGACAACTAACTATCTTTTTAATGACTTCTCAGGCTCGTTAACAAATGTTGGATCACAATAACAAGCTCGCCCTCGATTATAAAATCATTTTTAATCGCGCCTATCTTTGTTTTTCAAGTGAACAGTATACACAACTTGAAGATGAGGAGTACGGACACACAAAAAAAAATTTGTAATTTGAGTCAACATGGCTGAGTGAGGCATTGACCTGAAAAATATTTTCATAAAACACAAAAATTTTTTTAAAATTTTTTGCTTTTTTAATTTTTGTATACAGTATATTTTTACTTTCGAGCGACCCATAGGATTCGGGAGGAATTTTGCCCCTGAAAGTAGAGATAACATCGAAAAAGATGGTTTTCTGCGTCCGTATGTCTTTGGGCTATTTTTTTAAAATTTAAATTTTCTCAAAAACGGTTCCGACGATTTTTTTGATTTTTTGTAGGAAGATCCAGGGGATGGTTCTCTAAATTTTTTTCCTTTACAATTTTTCTGAGAAAATTTAGAGAAAAAAAAACGATTTCCATAGTTGTTTACTTTATAATTTTCTGCTCTCTTTACGGACAAATTAATTGTTTTTATTTAATTTTGGCTGCAATTTAATTGTTTTTATTTAATTTTGCTGCAATTTAATCGTTTTTATTTAATTTTTGCTACAATTTAATCGTTTTTATTTAATTTTTGCTACAATTTAATCGTTTTTATTTAATTTTTGCTACAATTTAATTGTTTTAATTTAGTTTTTGCTACAATTTAATTGTTTTAATTTAATTTTTGCTACAACTTAATCGTTTTAATTTAATTTTTGCCACACTTTAATTAGTTTAGTTTTATTTTTGATACAATAAAGTGCTTTAATTTGATTTTTGCTGCAGTTAAATTGTTTTAACTTTTAATTTTATTTTTGCACATTTCATTTTTGCTACTTTCATTTTCGCAACTTTTAATTTCATTTTTGCTTTTTGCTACATTTCATTTTTGCTTTTAATTTCATTTTTGCAATTAAATTGTTTTAATTTAATAAGTTATTCATTCCCGTTTAAGAAACTGAGATAGTTGCCTAAAAATTTTTTGTTATCAACCCACACAATTTTTACGGTCGGCGACTGATTGATGAACAAAAATTTTAAATTTTTAGTCCGTTTTTCATGTAACTCTCCTCCCTTCCCCCCATTCCTTTACAAAAATTTTCTAAAAAAAACACTAGCACTAAAAAAAGGCTTCATGCTCTCTACTTTTCACGCATTAAAGCGAGGAAGTTTGTGAGTGCGCACGCTCTTTAATGCACATCTTGTCTTTTTTTTTACATTTTTGTAACTCCGGTAATTTGTATGACGACATGAACAACGATTTGTGTGAACTCCGACCTCCCAACTCTGATAAATAAATATTTATTTTCTCAAAGACATGACAGGTTTTTTGCACCGTTATCACATTTTCTGCAATTTCCCGAACACGAGTCATTAACAAAGTGTGTCGATTTTTCGAACGGGTCAATCAATTTGTATAACAGGAAAACAACAAACAGAAAAAAAAAATTTTTTTCATTCCGCTAAATCATTGCCACTAATAACGCACGTATAATGTCCTACTCAAGGCATTACCTTGCATCAACCTGGAAGAAAACAACAAAAAAAAAAAACAACAAAATGTACACAAGGTGCGGGCGTGTGATTAACAATGTTCACGATAACGATCGCAACCGAAAACCGCCCTCGGGGCCTTTATTCCCGAGAACTTTCTCGCAAGCTCGCGTATACATGTTTAAACAAGCATCTTTTCGCAAAACCTAAATTGTTATAATCCTTCAAAATCGCGAAAACGACCAATGAATTTATTTGCAACGGACTTTACCTCGGCCATGAAATTATTGGGTAATTGTGCGACACCGGGAGAGAATTAATGGGGCAATGGATTTCGTGCCGGGATTAATATCTCATTAAAAGGGATAAGTACACTGAATTAAATACCGATTTTAAATTCTAACAAATTAAAAACCAAGAATAGGATTTCCTAAATTAAAAACTAACCATCAACCCTCGTAATGAAGCCTTATATTTATTAACCAGGATGCGGAGGGTTAAACCTTTCTTCCGCTGAATCCATTCGATCAATCGGAAAATAATCTGTTTAATATATATCTTTGGTTAGGTGAGTATGTTAAAATGACTGGGTTTTACATGCTTGGAGTATGTGTCGGGGGCGTCATTGTTTGATGCTTACACCTACGCTTAACCTATACCGTTATAAAAATTTTTATATCAAAATATTTTAATTATTTCATCGTTAGCGTTTACCTTACGGTAGTCTTATCGAGGTATTGCCATGTACGGCGAAAAATTTTATAGACGTATTTATCATTATCAGGCATTAATTGTGTTTTATAAATGCAATGCCGATTGCTGCGTTTTTTTTTTTTTAATAGGCTAAAGGTCTCGAGAAATATTCTTGGATTGGTTTTCAGTATGCAAAGCAACGTTCAAGGTTAAAGAAGTTTTTTTTGAAAAAAAAAATCGAAGTGTCCAGTTTGTTGAGTTATGGGATTTGGTGCCGGCTATAGTATCTTTCTTGAGGAAATCATGTGATTGTTGCCGCTGTCGGGGACTTTAAAATAAGTGTTTTAATCGTCCTAGTCGCTGTCGAAATTCATTCGAAATTTTTTGGAGATTTGAATACTGAGATTGTCAAAATTTATTTAATTTTTTTCGGCAGGTTGATAGCTGTCGAAATTCAGTCAAATATTGTCCTTGTCGAAATTCAATAAAATATTATTCTTGTCGAATTTCAGTCAAATATTGTTGTCGTTGTCGAAATTCACTCAAATTTTGTTTTTGTCGAAATTCAGTCAGATTTTTTTTTGGTCGAAATTCAGTTAAATCTTGTTCCTGTAGAAATTCAGTCAAATATTTTTCTTGTCGAAATTCAGTCAAATATTGTTGTCCTGGTCGAAATTTACTCAAATGTTGTTCTTGTTGAAATTCAATCAAATTTTGTTCTTGTCGAAATTCAGTCCGATATTTTTCTTGTCGAAATTCAGTCAAATATTGTTCTTGTCGAATTTCAGTCAAATATTGTTGTCCTGGTCGACATTTACTCAAATGTTGTTCTTGTTGAAATTCAATCAAATTTTGTTCTTGTCGAAATTCAGTCAGATATTTTTCTTGTCGAAATTCAGTTAAATCTTGTTCCTGTCGAAATTCAGTCAAATATTTTCTTGTCGAACTTCAGTTAAATATTGTTGTCGTTGTTGAAATTCATTCAAATGTTCTTGTTGAAATTCAGTCAAGTTTTGTTCTTGTCGAAATTCAGTCAAATATTTTTCTTGTCGAAATTCACTCATCTTGTTTTTGGTCGAAATTCAGTAAAATATTGTCCTTGTCAAAATTCAATCAAATATTTTTCTTGTCGAAATTCAGTTAAATCTTGTTCCCGTCGAAATTCAGTCAAATATTTTCTTGTCGAACTTCAGTTAAATATTGTTGTCGTTGTCGAAATTCACTCAAATGTTCTTGTTGAAATTCAGTCAAGTTTTGTTCTTGTCGAAATTCAGTCAAATATTTTTCTTGTCGAAATTAAGTCAAATAATTTTTTTTTCGAAATTTGATCAAACATTGTCGGAGCATCAATTGTCTTCATTACCCGAATTTCGTCAAAAATTGTTGCGAAAGCGCCTCTGTCTGCGGTATTTTCTAATGGCCTATCTCGTTCAAGAAAAGATTACCACTCCACACAGCCCCACAGGTGGCAAAAAGCGTGCCACCGTCTTTTCGCCTCACCCCCGCCGCCACAGGTTTGTGCCACACATACTTAACCTTCAACAAATCTTTAGTAAAACTTCCATTTAACCCAAAAAAAAACCCGAACAAAATTCGACAATTCTTAAGATTATTCCATCACTGTCAGTGACTCTGCTTTCCCCTTTTAAAACGTCCCAACATCAAAAGCATTCAATCCCATTCAAACGACCCGCTCCGGCTTTCTTTCCGACGCACCAACCACTCCGACGTTTTAAAGTAAAGAATCCGATCCCCGATCAACCCCGGGTTAAACCATTTAAGTCCATATTCCGAGGACCAAACAACCACATTTGTCTTAATCCACCTTCCTTCCTTTGTTAAGTAGCTAAACTCAGTGAGAATAACATTAAAACAGTTCACACAAACATTGACAAATTGAACTCAGTAATTGGAGTAATAACTGACTTCCGTAATGCGTTTAATACATTGGCTCTAATTTGACACTTGTCGCTGTACAACTCTAGAGGCTGTCATCCTCACTTCGAAAAACGGGCATCTTCTCGACGTCACGTTCTTGTCACGAAACTGTCTGATTCTGAAACGCTTTTCGCTTTAACCTGAAACCAACGCACTTTTACTATGCTTCACCCTAAAAGTATGTGTAATGAAGTCTAATTAAATCGATCCGAATTAATCAACCGAACGTATTTATATAATAAGTGATATAATTCGAATTTCGATCAGTTCCCCGACTATACGGATTTACACAATCAAATAAACAAGAAACCTGCTCACACGTGTCGAATTATTAATAAAGAGGTTATTTCATGTGCCATAAATTTATGGTAGCAGAAGGTTTAATCAACTCAAAGCAATGAATAAATTCGCGATTAACTACTCGGGATAAGAGAGAGGGGGGGAGATGAGGGAAATAATCCTTTGATCATCGAGATGTAACCAATGTTTAAGATTTAAAAACTTGAAATGAATTCCTGTAAATTGTTGGATGACAACTTATTCGTTTTTTAAAAAATATTTCCCCGGTGAAATTTGTGAAGAGAGAAAGAAAGATGGATAGCTAGTTTGGAAAATAAAAAGTAACAAAGTCATATGCAGACGCTCTCACCATAATTGCGGGGAAAATGGTTTTTTCGAAAAACAATTTTCAAATTTGTGTTCTTCCTCGGTATATTGACAATCGTTTTACTGTGGTTCACCGGTATTGCCACATCATGTAAATGTCCAGGCGCTGGATTTAGTGTCGATGAGTGAAAATATAAACATTTTTAATTTTTTAGAAAGGTTTTCATGTTAACCGGTTTTAATACCGGGTGGATTTTTTTTTTTTTTTTTTGGAGAGGAAAGGGATGTTAATGGATGATGTCATCGTTGACGGGCATGTAAAAGAGCAATTTTAAAAGTTTAGAGGTGACATTGGACAGTGTTTCATTGTAGGAGAATCTGATCGGAAGAATACGGTTTAGCAATATGAGGAAGTGACATTGACAGAGACTAAGATGCACATGTGCTTGATGCTGTCGGTCATGAGTTCGAGCCAGCTGAGAGTAGCCCAACGCGCAATGGAAAGGCCCATCTTAGGCATATAAGTCTATGAGATCGAGCCAGAAATGAGGACGTCCACGTGTTGTAGATGTGAACGTTTCTCTGAGCTGAAGCGGAAATGGCCATGTTGCGAGACAAGATGAACCAAAAGGTTAACCCATTGCGACAAAGGCAATCGACAAGGAGGGGTTGACAGCAGAAAAGATGGAGACGATATCATCAAGATCAGAAGAAGAGATCGGTTCCGAAGAGCAGAAAGCCGCACGGCATGGAAAAATATGGGAAATATGTCCAGAGTGGGCGACAAAAGGCCGAATGAGCAGAAGAAGAAGAATATACACTACCAGCACGAATCACAGAGACCATCTTTAATAGAGATCTCATTTCACCTAATTCACACAAAGTGCTGAATAGAGGAACAAGAATGCGCTCCGGCTAGAAAACCAGAAGCCTCTTTGGGAAGCCTCTGGTCACCAGTGTAATCAAGGCACGCTGTCTTTGGGGCCATGTAGTGAGTGCGCATCTATCGTGTGTGCTCAGTTAGATACTGGATGAACACCTTCAAAGTCCAAAGATTCTTAGTGCAACGTGGTTCTATTGCCAGTAAAACATTCTAAGGGATGTAGGTCGGTTAGAGAACCCGTTAAGCCTAAAATAGATAGGATTCACAAATACATCAAGAAAAACAGTCAGTGTTAAAAGTCAGAAAGCTGCAGTGTGCTTGAGTGTCTTCAGATCCTATTTCAAATTCATCTTCTTGCAACAAATATCCGCCCACTGAACGAAAGTCTCCCGCCACCTTAATGGCATCTTTTGCGGCCTACAGAAGCTCCATTTCGACGCTCGAGATTCTCCCATCTCACAATCCGAATAGTACAGTTATCAGGGTCTTCCTTGGTGGACCTGCCCGGAGAGCCTGAAAGGAGAGTCGCCAACTCTGCACATCGAAATCCTGGCTTCTCATTGGCTATGACCAAAATCGTTTTCAACAGACTTCCGTTGATTGCTGGTGACTTCTACAGCTCTGTACTTAAGTCACAGCGAATCGAAAAGTAGAAATTTAGTTGGAGACTTTTTCCTTTCAGTCCCTCTAGGCCTGCCCATTGCCATTGAGCTGTTGCAAGGCGTTACACATTTCAATTCTAATTTTAATTCAAATGCTCCTCAACAATACTGCAACCTTAATTTGCCAAAATTTGCCCACCCTATAATAACGACAGCTAATAATCAATCATCCAACCCATTCATTCTTGAATTTTAATCTCGGATTTCCTTCCAAATCCCCAAAATTATCCTTTAACCTAAAATCTCCTAATAAAAAAGAAACAAAATCAAAACACAACAATTACAAAAAAAAAATCTTCAGAAAACTCAGAATACCCATAATTAAACGAGTATAGGGTCAATCTTGGGTAATCTTCGGTAACAACATTTTAAACATGTTAGCCCGATACCTGCTGTGCCTTCATTATACTGTCTGGCGATTCTAACTCATTATTACAACCTTTTTTTAAAAAACTTTAATCATTCTTTTTAGTTTTCTTTTAACATATGTTAAGATTGGGAATAACGCTAAAGGATTTCTCAAAGTAGATCAATCCGAGTTTAGTTTCAATTTAAAAAAAATAAATAATTAATCATAGAGGGAGAGAAAAAAATGGTGAATAAGGAATGAGGTTTACAAAAATGTCAATAGAGAAAACCACTTGCTCACTATAATAAATCTAATCATACAACTCATTTATCGTTTTAATTTCAAATACAACTTAATTTTTATCTTTTGAGTGTTTTTTTTTTTCCATGACTGGTTACGAAAAATATTGATAATTCTCCCTCGTTGGAATCTCGGTCTATTTCAGAAAATTGATAAAAGTGGCCACATTCTTTATTACTTAACGAAAAAAGTCTTATGTGCAGGGAAAATGTTTTATGTTTAAGAGGGAAAAGATTCGGGGAAAAAAATTTCACGGAAAGAATTTCAGCAATATTTTTTTATTTATGTTTTCCCTTGCAGTTCAATAACTATTTTACGAACTTTAATTCGACTTGTCTGTTGATTGGTCAAAACCCAATTTTTCTTCTTTTATAACCTCAAACCTGATATTTTCTTTTTAAGCTTTCATAAAACAAATGTTTAAACTTTAATAAAACAATTTTTGCTTTTAGACTTTTTTTTTTCCTTTCTCCCCCTTTCGGGTAATAAATTTTACTTTAGGAAGTTTTTTTTTTTTTTCAAGGAGTAGGGGGTCATTATTTCATTCTATACGTTTAACCTAATTTGTAGTTATATTTCACGGGGAGAGAAAAAAAAGAGAGGGCTCATTATGGAGAAATGGGTTGGAATGACCATGGTAATGCCCAAGGCCATATTTGTCATAGAGTAAAAAGACATAGTACCGTTCAACGATGAGTTTCATAAAGCCTATAAGTCATTTTTTTTAATTCATGGACAACAAAAGTTTTAAGATCATCGACCTCATTTATTACAACCGACCGCCATCTTGAAAACAATTTTTTTATTACTTTTTTTTTGGTCCTTGAAGGTCATATGAGACGAATAATTCGAGTATAAATCTTGTTCTACGTTTTTGTTTTATTACTTTCATTTAATAATCCTCAAAAAAAAAAAAAAATATCGATGGCTTTCGAAATTTCATCGGCGGTGGTAGTTTTTTATTTTTATTTTTTTTAAATAATTGCCGGGTGTGTACAAGTCGGATTTGTTAATCGATTTTCATTTTTACTTATGAATTTTAATTACTTTATTCTAAGTTTATTGTTTTTAAATTAATCGACTTCGATTTTTTTTCAGATAAAATTGTTTTTACAATAAGCGGGGATGAAGAAATTGAGACGGTTTTGTGAAAAATGAATAATGAAAAAGTTTTAAATGAAAGCCAATTAAATTCATGAAAAATAAACTTTTATAAAACGTGAGAGAGTTGCAGGAAAAATGCTTATTGCCAGAAAACGAATTTCAATGACATAATTTTTCTTCTTCTTTTTTTTTTTCCTCCTCCTTTTATTTTATGTCTTCCCATTTTCTATGTAATGTATATAAAATGGATTCTAAGGCAGCGATATTAAAGTTGAACCTCGGCGATACATAGCGACGCGTTTATATATCTTTTTTCTGACGGGGTTATTTTCCCTAACGGGTTTTGCTTATAATAGCAGTTTAAGGGGATGAGGGGGTTGGTTAAATTTAATTGAGTAGCTGTCAGCACATTGGCCCGAAAAGAGAGAAGATGTAATGTGAGAAGAGATAGCAATTTCTGGAGAAGTTTCAGTTCCCACAAACTGGGAATTTTTGTATTTATTTTTTAAAAAAAAATCCTAGGGTCTTGAATGTAAAAATTTACCGGGATATCGGGAAACCCCCGACAAATTCCCGACGAAACGGGAAAAAATCCCAAGAATTTTTATCTTAAGATCCGGGGATTAATTTGGGTTTGGATCTTGGGAATCCCCAAGATGAGAAATTTCCCGGGAGTTCCCGGGCCCAAATTGTCAGTTTTTTTTTTTAAATTGTTGGGATTCGGGATGTAAAAATTTACCGGGATCTCAGGAAAATTCGGAGAAATTTTTCAAAAAATAGAAAAAAATCCCGAAATTTTTGTCCCGGGATTTGAGATTGGTTTTTGGTTTGGATCTCTAGAATTTCCGCTATTGGGGAATCGCTCTATGAAGCTCTTCCCAGGAGCTCCCAAGCCCAGGTCTTTTGTTTTTGTTTTAACAAAAAGTTACCGGGATCCGAAATGTCAAAATTTACCGGAAATCTGGGAAAATTCCGAGAAATCCTTTAAAAAAATGGGGAAAAATCCCGAAAATCTTCCTGAGATTCGGGATTGATTTCGATTTAGATCGCGGCACCGGCAATTCCCGAGATGGGAAATCGCTTTTAGAATCCCCTCCCGAAAATTCCCAGGAGGGGACACTGTTCCCAGGATCTCGTGCTCGACGCTTCCGGGCCCAGACCGTTCATTTTTGTTTACAAAAAGTTACCGGGATTCAGGATGTCAAAATCTACTGGGATTCTAGGAAAATTCTAAGAGGTTTTTTAAAAAACGGGAAAAATCCCAAAAATCTATGTCCCGGGATTCGAGGATTGACTTTTGTTTAGATCTGGGGAATTCCCGGGGTGAAAAATTGCTTTCAGGATCCTTTCTCAAGAATTCCTAGGATGAGAAATTGCTCTGCGGAATCTCTCCCAGGAGCTCCCGGTACCCGGCCTTTTGTTCTTGTTCAAAAAAGTTCCCGGGATTCAGAATGTCAAAATTTCTTAAAATTCAAAATTCTTAAAAAAAAAAAAAAAAAAAAAAAACGGGGAAAAATTTTCGGGATTTGAGGGTTCATTGTCATTGGGCTTTCTGGAACTCCCGGGATAGAAAAGTCCTACCAGTATCCTATTCCGGGAATTCCCAGGAGCAACCTCAAAATTTTTTTTTGGAATAACCTGGAAAACAGTCTTTAGTTAATTTTCAGTAAAAACTGAATGCATAATTTCGGTTCTTGTTCGATCACCGAAATTAAGCAGCTTGAAGTAAGTTCAGTTCTTGGATGGGTTACCAGTGACGTCACCAGTAAAAACCTATGAAAGTGCTGCGTTTGAAATTTTGAACTCCACAAAATTTTCTTCGGAGACTTCAATTTTAAATTTCTTAAAAATCTCCAGAAACAATTTATCATTTAAAATTTTTGATACTAACAATGTATTTCATGCCATTCTGCGCCCATGAACAAACCTACAACAATCCCACGCACATCAAAAAAATCTCTAACAAAAACACAATAAAAATTTTCGGATAAATCCGGGGGAGAATCCGCTGTTGGTGGAAGAGAAAGGAAAATCTGGTACAACTAAAAGGTAGACATATTGTTAAACAATATGGATAAGCAAACAAAAGTTAATTGGATTTTTTCCCTGAAAGTTGGAACAACTAATTAAAACAAATAATGTTTTTAATCTATCAGAGAATTTTCAGTTATCGAAGAAAGAATCGCTTTTAATTCTAGTTGATGTTACCGTTAATCCGCGATCGCTTTTTTTCTCTCCCTCTCTTATATTTTTTATTCCGTGGGAGGCAAGCAACAGAGAGAGAAAATCAAAGAGCAAACGAGAGAGACAGGAATGAAAACCTACACGTACGTACATACATACATCCAAGGCAACATTTTCCCCCGAAAACTTCAAATCAGGTTAAAGGGCTAAAATTGAATAGGAAACACGAGGTTGTAGAGGGAGATCGCGGAGTCATCATTTTGAAACTCTCATGATGCCATTATGTATCTCAAATAAGATTTTAACCTATTGATGAGGGTGGTCTGGAGGGTGAGTTTAATATTCTGTGTTTTATATTAAACGTAAAGTTCAAAAGTTCATGGACGATTCCATAAAATTAAATTGCCTGGAAAATCTTTGGCATCTGATTTGATTTTTTTCCTTTTTTTTTTTTAAAAAAAAAAAAGCTCAACCTTCTCATTGTGCTTAAATGAAGCGAGTCGTGTCTTTTTATATTGAATCCCTTAATATTTTTTTCTGAAATTAGTTTTAAAATTTTGAAATCAGCATAATCATGTTAAAAGATTTATTTTTAAACTGACGGTTGGACGATAGAGCAGGAAAAAAATAAAAAAGGCAGTTGGTGAGTTACAAGGGGCCCGAAAGACCATAATAATTGTTGAAGATGTGTTGGAAAATGTTACAGAGATGTTGCGCAATGTTACAGAGATGTTGCGCAATGGTACAGAGATGTTACACAATGTTACAGAGACGTTGCACAATGTTACAGAGATGTTGCACAATGTTACAGAATGTTGCGCAATGTTATAAAGATGTTGCAAAATGTTACAACAACATTAGTGCAATATCTCTGCAACATTTGTCGTTGCCACGGGGAAACATAGAATTAGTGTCGCTAAAAAATTCGGTTGCCTGGTGCCTGAGCATAGGGTAAGAAAATGATGAACCTAGGAGAGTCTGCTTGAGGTCTTTAGCTTTGCAAAGCCAGCTCATCATTAATTTTTACTTTCTAGCCTTAACTTTGGGCTTAAAAATTACACCACAGCCACGCGATCCAAAAGCTAAAACAATCTGAAACTAAAAACTCTACAAAATTTCCTAAATCCGACTTTTGAAAATCAATATCGAACACTCAAAAAATATTTCCAAACCATTTTAAATAATATAGATTTATAAACAATTTCGTATTATTCGAAATCGAATTCTTTTTTTTTTTAAAGGGGAAAAGTAGTGTGAGAGCAGCGAGGACGGAAATGATGAAAAAGCTTTTGAGAAATTTATTTACGACAGGAAGCTTTTATTGAATGAGAAGGGTAAGGAAATGTAGATAAATTGACAAATTTATCAAAAGGTCTTCTTGCCGTGAGAAAAAATTTATAAAAAAAAAAACTTTTCACGAAAACCAAAATCGAAAGTAAAGAATTCAATTAAAAAAAAAAAAAAAAAATAACACGACCTGAATTTCTCAAAAAAATTTCACGGATTTAAAATTGCATTTAATTCGCTCATATATGCAGAATAAAAGAAAATAATTATTACGAATTTCGATGAATAAAAAAAAAAAAAGAGAATCGCTAACGGGGATCCCTTCAATATCGCATTTAACTTAAAAGCAATAATTATCCGCATCATCAAAATTTTCTGGTCAATTAAACTTCCTTCACGGAAAATTTCACTGTCGGAAGAAGGGGGAGGGAGGCAAGAAGGGGAGACTGAAATTTTTTTAAGCTAAACGCATAAAGCACCTTAAACTGAATATATTTTTCACTTTTTGAAAACTCTGCATTAAAAAATTTTTTTAAAGAGGAAACCCAGAAAACTTCATATGGGTCAAATAGGATTGTAAAATTAGTTTGATATTTTCGCATTTTCTAAAATGAGATTGCAATCTGTACTACCGTGAAAATTTTAATTAAAATATAATTAAAGCCTTCGTATAATAATTATGTATTGCCATCTCATCTCCTTTATAATGATATCAGCTTTTTCAAAATGGTTCCTGCTGCTGATGATGATAATACTAATAATAATGATCAACCTCGCATGAAGATGAGAGTTCGATATAAATTTCCTAGACAAAAATATAAAAAAAACCCCCGAAAAAGAAAATTGTTTCCCTTGACAAAAATCGATTTAGGAAAATTGATATCAATGTGATATTTTGCATAAAATATTTTCTATCAAGAAACAACTTAAGGGAAATATATACTGATCGGTGTAATTTTCTTTTTGCTCTCGTTTTTCGTGGCCAATATTTTTTTTTCCCGAAACAAACTCCCTTACCCCTTTTCTTTTTTTTTTTCCAATCGATGTTTACGAATATGGGAAATGAATAATTGAAGCTCTCATATTTGAATAATTCATTCGATTGTAAATTCATTTGCTGGTTAATTGATTCGCAAGCAATTCCTTTGAATGGTCGAATGAAAAAGTCGGGGCCGTAATCGATTACAAATTCATGCAATGTTTCCCTTAATCGATTCACGATGGGTAATCTTTTGATAATTACCGATCCTCGAATACGAAAATTCTATTTTAGACGAGCGAGAGGGAGAGAGAGAGAGGTAAAGAGAGAGAGAAAAAAAGGGAAGTCATGATTAAAGTGAATGAAATATGAGCTTACCGAATATTCAGACTCATAACCTATGGATAATGATGAGATTTGATATGGAAACGTACCTGAAAAGAAAACAGAAAAAGTTTTAATTAATTTTTTTTTCGGTTTTTAAAAATTAATTGTAAACAGATAGCTTTTCGCTTAAATTGATTTTAATACCCGTATGATTTTAAGAACTGGTAGGATTTCAGTTTTATTTGTTGTATCATTATTTTGAGATCTGTAAATGGGTTTCATTCATCGATTTTATAAAATTCTTGACGATTAGTAATTTTTGACTTCATCAAACTCTTAGTAATTTTTGATTTCATCAAACTCTTAGTAATTTTTGATTTCATCAAACTCTTAGTAATTTTTGATTTCATCAAACTCTTAGTAATTGTTGATTTCATCAAACTCTTAGTAATTTTTGATTTCATCAAACTCTTAGTAATTTTTCATTTCATCATACTGAGCGATTTTTGATTTCATCAAACTCTTAGTAATTTTTGATTTCATCAAACTCTTAGTAAATTTTGATTTCATCAAACTCTTAGTAATTTTTGATTTCATCAAACTCTTAGTAAATTTTGATTTCATCAAACTCTTAGTAATTTTTGATTTTATCAAACTCTTAGTAATTTTTGATTTCATCAAACTCTTAGTAATTTTTGATTTTATCAAACTCTTAGTAATTTTTGATTTCATCAAACTCTGAATGATTTTTGATTTCATCTAACTCTGAATGATTTTTGATTTCATCTAACTCTGAATGATTTTTGATTTCATCTAACTCTGAATGATTTTTGATTTCATCAAATTCTGAGTTAAAATTTATGATTTGAGCCAACTCCAAGATTTTTGATTTCATCCAACTTTAAAGAGAATCGTAACTTAATTAAACTATGAAGAATTATTGAATCACTGAGATGAGACAAGCTCAGATTTGGTGAAATTTTTCCTAGCTCTTGTAAAAAATTACATCATGACAACCAAACAATAACAGATTTTTGCATTTACACTTCTAAGTAAATTATCCCCCGAAAATTTGCGTTAACTACATTAATACCTTGTAACAAATAATTAAATTTTTCGCCTTTTCTTTCTGCAAAAATTTTTAACTTCTGATAAACTCACTTTTAAAAAAAACTCCCAAGATTTTAACCACAAAACAAGAACACAAAACGCAATTTTAATAAAATCCCCCGAGGGCAGTTGCCAAGAACAAAACCAGTGTTGCCTAGTTCACAACTTAGCCCTGAACTTAAGAAGGGCATGCCTGAATCCTAAAACTAAGAATCCAAATAATGATGATTCATGATTTATAGTTCCTAATTTTATTTAACGTTAATTCCTGCCGAGAAATTCCTTTTGCTTTTTTTTTATTTCAAACATCTAATACCCGATTCACTCTCATTTCAAGTTCCTCAACGCAAAACGAAAAAAAAAAAAAAACAAACTAAAATGGGATAACACAATCAAGATAAACTCGCGGTTACTGTGGTGCGGTTCGTTTATACACATAGTGCGGTTTGTTTACATCACTGCACTGGTACAAAGTGCGGTCTTCATGCTATTCAATTTATCTAATGTAATTGATAGTCAATTACGGGTTTATCGCGTTGTTCGCAGTACGTTTGACTTCTTCGCAAATTGACGGGATAAAAAAAAAATTTTTTTGGGGGGAGGAAAAATAATCCTAAATTTGACAAGGAATCTTGGGAAGATTGAAATGAATGAGTTAATACCGTGTGACGTCGGACGGCACGCGCGGCACCCCGCAGATCGCGTTAACGCAATCACTGTCGTCACGCTACCTCGCAACAAGTGTCCCACTGATTGCTGGAATTTAAATTCCCATCCTTTACAAACGAGCCCCATTCACATCAATATACACAACCTTAACACGTGTTGTTAAAAAAAAAAAAATAATAAAAACAAAAAAAAAATAATAAGCAACCTGCCCACGATATTTCTTTTTTGTCATTTTACCCATTTAGAAAGCAGTAAAGCACTTGAAGTGGACACAGGTGTAAATATTGAAAGTTATGGGCAATCATAAGCGCAGCTAAAGTGGTTAGGTGCCCCCAGCTTTAAATCAGCCAATGCCTCCGCCCTGGGCCAAAGAGCTCCAACCTAAATCTTGCAACAACTGAGGCTCTTGAACCGTGTTCAAATTTTGGCCCAACGCCTCATTTGGGGCTTTGCTAGAACTTTGAAGACTTATTTGGGGATTAGCCAAAGCTACAGCTTTGAAGGTAGAGCCCTCAGCTTGCAGTCTTCAGCTTGCAGTCCTCAGCTTGCAGTCTTCAGCTTGCAGTCTTCAGCTTGCAGTCCTCAGCTTGCAGTCCTCAGCTTGCAGTCTTCAGCTTGCAGTCCTCAGCTTGCAGTCCTCAGCTTGAAGAAGAGCTATTTTCTTTCTAAATCAAATTACTCATTCTTTAAAACTCAAGCCCCTGGAGCCCCCTTCTCACTTACGCCTATCCAAACCAATCTTTCAAAATTAAAAAATTCTTAACTAAGTAATTTTTAACGCCGTCCATTTATCGGAACACACGATATATCGAATCGCAGAGATCTTTCATTTTTTGGAAGTTAATAATTAATCGAATGATTTATAAACAGTTTTTTTTTCTCTCTCTCCTTCGTTCCATCTTACATAACAAAATGGCCACGACTTGTTCTCTTCTTATTAAAGGTGGAATGAAGAGAATTTGACCTTTCGAAATTGTTTATAAATAGCTCCGCGAACCGATTGCGGCGGAGGGAGGAGGAGGAGAGGAAAAGGAGAGAGAATTTATATTAAACCCAGAGGTTTAAATTCTATGTACTCTGATTGCTCCCGAAAAGGTTTTCTAGAAAATCCGGTACGATCCGCCCCAAAAACGAAGCGTAGAACCCGAGATGGGCGAACTAATGGGAATTTAACAAGAATTGTGACGAAAGTAGGATACATCATAAATAGTGAGCCAAAGCTGGGAGAATTACTAATTACCGGATATTATAATTAATACAGTAAATTGAATGGGGAGATGATCAATTAATGCAATACCATATTAATAAAACAATCATTTGGGTTTTGACGTTGAATTCTACCATCGAGGAAAGCGGATTACTCGTAAATACATGGATTAATCAAGCGAAATCTCCTTGTTTTATTTAGGCATAAGTTAATCGATTCTCATTGTTTTAAACGTCAATTATTTATCGCTGTTATTTTGTATTTTGTTTTAATTTTTGATTGTTGCATGTAATTAAAGAATGGGAGAGTGTCAGTCTTGCATAATAGGCCAACCCGACTGATATGAAAATTTTTGGGTGTTTTGCAATAAGTGTTGAAAAGAAAATTAAAAGTGAAGCTATTATTAGTTCTAATAATACTTTTTACAAGCTTGGCCCAAGATTAGGATAAGAATGTTTGACCCAGTGCGAAAAAAATAAGGCGTGAGTTAAAGGGGTTAGGTGTAGACGTAAAGCTCATCTTGTCAGAGCCAAAAATTGCCCAACTAAGACAAAAGGCCTGGGCTAATAGGAGCCTGAGATAAGCCCGTTGGAGCCCTTGAAATCATGAGAAGCTTCGGTAGAAGATTTATTGTAAAGATTCGCACCAGTTTTCTACATTAAGATCTTAAGTAAATAAAAACTGGTTCATTTTGAAACTTAGGAAAAAAATTGAAAGACTTAAAAAAGTTATTCTGCAGTGAAGAATTATATTTGCGCCAGTTGGTCGCTCATAAAATTCAACTTCAAGCACTATGTAATAAGTCTGACTTGTTTCTGCAACTGCTTCTGCAATCTAGAGCTTTTGCGGGCGGTGTGGTTCCACAAATTTGGGTAAATTTATCGTTATGCCAGCAATCCTTGTATCTACAGAGGCAAAGAACTCCTTGATGATGCTAGATAACGATATCTACTACTAACATTAGATACTCTAATAATTATACAACATCTGAATACATTTACAATGGACACTTTGCTCAACGATTTGAACATCAAAATGGTCAGACGCACTTACTAGGGGAAGCTGGTTGTTCGCAAAAGTTCCAGAATGAAGAACCAATTCATCGCCTTCAGAAATCGATTCTATTTTAAGAATAACTTTCCCGAATGAAAGTTCTTAAGTACAATACGAACTCAAAGATCATATACTGATGGAACCATGTATTGTGCAAAAGTTCTAGAACGCAGAAGCGATTGCGGAACCGCCGGAAATCCATCCTTTAGCATTAAATTATTATTCATTTTAGTGAACATTTCACCCAAATTCAGTTTTTAATGCTTTATAACCATCAAATGTTCAGATATTCATATATTAAGAATCACGTTGTCTGCAAACGCTCTAGATGATAAAAGAAACCCTAAAAACAAGGCGCATTCATTATGCAACTGGCCATACATTCATTTAAGGCTATTTTCGACCCAGGGATCGAAATTTTTGGTTCTAAGTTACAGTCACGACATTCGATCTTAACGAAAACCTCAGCCTACGCTTCTTTTAATTCCTCAACGTCGCCATTTAATTTAGACATACCAAACCCGTCAAAATAAAAAACTTCATAACTTCTACAGGATCGTTAATATTTAAACGTTAGCCACATCTATAATTTAAAAATTATTACCGAAGATTCACTTTACCCATTGCATAATTTTCAATCGTTGTTTTTTTTAACCATTAAAACCTATAAGGTCATTCGATATGGAACATTGGCAATTAGTAAATTGATGTGCATTTCTTTTGGAAAAAAAATAGCTCTCATTTCTAAACCGTAACTTCTAATCAGTATCATAGTAAATGGATTATTCCCATCTATGGAAATAAGTTGTCCAGACATGTTTTTTTAAAGAAAAAAAAAATTAAGTTATCAAAAAAAAATACCTTACGCAACTTATAGACAAATTGCCTTTCTTAGAACTATCGCGTAAGTAATCAGAGCGATAAGCACAACATTTTTTTCTATTATTTTTTACTGCCTTTAACAAACTCGGTGAAAAGCGAAATGACAGACGTGTTTTCGTGGCAACAGACAGGATTTACATTTACTTTATTTCCCGGATAAAAATTTTTCTTTCATCATTTAAAAAAACTTTATTTTTTTCGTTTTTAAATTTTCCCCCATAAAGAAAATAATAATTTATCAAACTTGATTATAGTTTTCCGGAGCTAAGATAAAAGTTTATATGACGCGATCACGTAGCTAAGTATGTGTATGCGGCTGGGGGAGGTTAAAACCTAAACCGCTGAGAGAAAACAAAACAAAACCTTGGTATCTTAATTGACTCAATAAAGGGTTTTGTCTTGTACGAACAGTAAAGAGATGTGCAAAAGAGATAAATCTAAGTGAATGTCGAGAAAGTAAAGTCGAAAAGTGGGTATACGGTTGAAGGGAAGGGAGGGGGTAGAAAAAGGGGTACGAATGAAGTCGTTGAAAATGACACAGAAATGACAGATACGATACACACAGAACACAGAACCTATTCCCTTTTGTCGGAATAATTCGCGAATTAATATTCACACTGCGTTCTGTGTCAGTGTATGAAGTGAAAATGCATTGATCCTACGTGACTCTCATTCCTTTTTCTGATGCCTTTCCCCAGTATATTTTTTTTTTCGCTTCCTTCGGGAAAAAAAACTCGTGGGGTAAAAGATATTTGAAAAATGAAGTGATTTTTTGTTTTGTTTTCGTGTTGATTTATTTTAAATAGATTTGGGTTTGCAGGAGCGTTGAGAGAAAAGAAAAGAAAGGTTCTGCTAAATTGGATCCTTTTTTGCCATGTGATTAAAACAAGGTCTTAGGATTGCACAGTTCAAAATAATATTCTCATTTGAGAAAAAAAAAGAGTTTCAGCCTAAAAGTTTCAACTTGAAGTCAAAAAAGTTTCAAAAAGTTTCAACTTGAAGTCAAAAAAGTTTCAAAATTGAAACTTTTTGTGTAAATAGTTTCAGGAAAGTATCATTTGAAACTCGTTTGCATTCGATTTGAAACCGAAAAGGTTTCATCCCCCAGTAAAACCTAAAAGTTTCAAATTTTCTCAAATATTTTGAACTGTGTGCCACCGCCCACCTATTCGCGGAATCACCCACAAACTTTTTTAGGAATGACCCAATAAACTCCCCATTACTTTTCTTCCCTTTCTTTCGACCTCACTGCGAGCTACTTAAAAAATCCCGAGTAGCCTAATTTTTCCACATATACGAATTAAGAGCGGAAAGTGATTTCAAGAGAAAATAATCGAATGAAAGGGGTTGAAAATAATACAAGAGGGAGAAAACAAAAGAGCCCTTAAACTCTAAAATTAACAAAAACATAACTCAAACAATGCATAACAGACTAAATTGAGAAGGTAAAACAATGTTTAACTAATTAACTTAAATACATAAACACTTTTCTTTACGTATTCATGATTTCGAGAGAGAAGCCGCTAACTTCCTTTGATGATTGGTAGGTACTGTTTCCTTAATTGGACAGGTTTTCCTGATGTGGAGAAAACTAATTGCACTTGGGTTTCGGGTTTTTAATTAGAACCCAAGAGTGTGAAAATATTTAAAGAATTTTTGAAAAAAGTTTTGTTGGGAGTTGACCCTAAACAAAGCATGCAGGATGTATTTAGTGAATTATTTCAATTAGGGATTTAGTTATACCCTCCCCGTAATTAATTTGAAATTCAAACTATAAATTTTTAAACGCGATGCAACGTCTTATACATAATGTAGTGATTACAAGACGAGACGCAATAAGGAAAGGACACTGTTTACAAAGCTTAAGGCGGTAATATCAAACAGAGTTCAAGTGTGCACGTTGAAACCGAAACCGAGTTGTGGAAACTTTTTTGTAATAAGATGAAGGTAGAGTTTGGGGAAGAAAATTCAATTTTAGGGATTAGGGCAGGATAGCTAGAGCGGACTAGTTCGAAAATTGGTGGAGCTAAGTTTGGTCAAATATGAGAATTTAGGCAAGGTTAGGCTGTGCACTTAGGATGAGCAAGGAGATGGAGGTGCTCTTCGAGAGCCATCAAGACTCTTTCGAGATCATGGCAACACTCCATTCAAAAATGTAGCTGTTGTATTTATCAGAATTTTGGTCCTGAAAGGTCTAGAGAACAGCCTTCTTCTTCTTTAAATGCCCACTCCTCGTCGGAGATTGGCGATCATCATGGCCAACCATTGATGATTTTACTAGGAATATCAAATAATGTGGTGACTTTCCATAATCTTCCACATCGCAGTACGGGAGCCATACCATTGATCCAACTCTGCCTCCCGGTATCTCAACCTAGGCCTTGCTGATAACTACCATCTTCAGCCCTAGGTCAGTATTAGCGAAGCTGCTGCCCTCCACTAACTCATAACCCTGAGAAGGGAGCTCACCACAGGGCAAGGACGCCATTCCTTGAGCAAGACAAAACATGCCTCAACGCTTACCCTCAGAGAACAGCCTAGAGACCCCTAAAGCTGCTGGTAAAATTGTTCCTTAGTGTAACTTGAATTAAAAAAGTTTAACGACTTTTTGACAGCAAATAAAGCAGTAAACATTAAATAACAATTCTTTTTCAACTCTATAAAACTACAATAAATTATTTGATGCTTTTTCACTTCCTTGAATATGTTTTCTTCAAAATCATGAAATCAAAGTGATCCAGAATTTTCCTCCACTTAAAAAACAACCGCTGAAAAGAAAAACGAAATAAAGAAAAGCTGAAAAAGGAAGCCTCCCCTTAAAAACCCGGCCGGTCGATATTTTTAGTTGCTTAACAATGCCCTGCTCAGCTTGAGCCCAATTCTAATTCTAAATATTTTAAGAGCAGACTTTGGAAATTGTACCAAGTTTTTTAATAACTTGCTTTTAATAAAACGCTAATGTATTCCGCCACTCTTCTCGATTTCTTTTCTTTTTTGTTGTTTTCCACTCCACAAGTTTGTTTTTCCTTTCTTTTTCCCTCCCAACTTTTGTTTATCAATAATCGGATAATTATATGATGGAAATTTGATTACAGTTTAAATTTTCTTCGCCGGAGTCAGAACCGTAGCAACTCTTTTCATTATGAGAGATGTTTTTAAGGGTGTCAGCTGTCAGCGTTTAATTTTATTATTTCCCAGAAAACTCCTTCCAACGGAGGATTTTTATATGAGAGAGAGAGAGAGAGAGAAAAAGCGGGGAGACGGGGGGGCCATGAAAGTTATCGTCGGGCAACGAGAGGGAAATTGTTACGGGATATAAACTGATCACAGAAATCTGCACGCGATTAGATATCAGTTTAACGGGCTAATGAAGTTGCTCATTTGATAATGAATTGTACCACGGGTAATAATTCTCAGCTGGATTTGTTGACTGCGAGTCTATAGACTTGTTCTTTTCAAAACAAGTTGATATATCACCCGCCTTTTTTTTATTAAAAACATTTATCTTTTTTAAGTTTTGTTCTATTTCCGGTTTGCATTTCTCTCGTTATCTTTTTACTATCAGTAACATAAATTCTTATATGGGCGATCAAAATGGGGGATAAAAAAAAAAGTGATCCCTCCCGTTGCTTTTCCTATACGTCAAAGTATGAATATTTCCGTCACTGAACTGAAGTGGTTTGGGGTTTATTTAAGACTCCACTTAACAGTAAATTTCATATTCAATATAAAAGCTTCATCAAATAATACAATGCTTTTGCTTTTTCAAGTATCAATACGGCTTTTCTCTCATTTTTAAATGCTTTTGTGTTGAGGTTTTTTTTTCTTCTTTTATACGTCTTTTCCCCGTTGGTTTTATTTTTTGATTTTTGAGAGCGTTAGGCTTGAGTTAATTGTTGACGTAATAGTCCCCTGTTCATTCAAATAGTTAATAATTAAAAAAATCTTGATTGAGCAGGTGGACTACTAAATTAAAATCTTCTATTTTTATTGATCGTCGTTTAAAATGCAACTGACATACCACTCTAAGCCCTATCGATGATAAAAGAAGGCCTGGTGTGGTCCGAGGATCAATAAGAATAAGCCAGAGAAGCTTTTGGCAAAAAGGGCATAAGTACATAGGAAACTACGTGTATTTTTGCTTCTTAAAAAAAACAACGTGAATTCAGGCTCCAAAAAATATAATAGTCACCTGTGAATATACTTTAAAAATTTTTTAGCCCCTACTGAAAGTTTGTGGCTCAGGAAATAACCTAACTTCTCCCACAATTTATCCACTTCATTTTCTTTACAAAAAATAAACAAAACAAACTATCTCGGCTTATTAACATATAAATTACAGGGCCCAAGGGTTGATTTCTCGAGAAAAAAAATTGAAACCCGTTTTCTCTTGCATTTATAAACTTTCAGGAACATCTACAAATTAAAAATTTTTCGCCATTCTCCTATTGTTTTAAAATAAAAAATAATTTCCCTTTTCAATCATTTTAATAGGTTAAAATTACCTCTTAAATGAGTTGTTAATATAAACCCATCCATATTATTACCCGTAACCCCGAGGTCAATCTTATCATTTCCAGTTACAACAAATTTATCAAATAACAGAATATTATAACTTTTTAAGGCGAAAAAATATCCCAGCAAGAATTTTTCCTCTATAAATATATAACGGGGCTCAGATTAATAAAACTTATATTGTTCCCTTGTCTGGAGAATTTAAATTAAACAATTTTATGACAATGGTTGTCAGTTTGCTTGGCTTTTTGGTTATAGTATCGGCAGGAGCGCGCGGTGATTGATTGATCGGATTCTGTTACCTAATTCCGTGATTGACGTTTTTCAAATTAACCAACTTGTCGTGACCCTTTATATGACCTGTTTATAATTACCCAAGGATATTTGCAATCAAGATGGAAAATCGTGTTTGAGAAAGCGACTACCGTTGGAAATAAGCAGGAGATTCTTCAAAAAATAGAGGAATCTTTTGGTGCCTCCGAGCTAGAATATTTAAATGTCAGGGAAACAAATTTCAATGATCAAAACGATAGTGAATAAACTGAATATATGCTTCAATAAAAATAATTTGAATTAGATTTTAAGATGGCAGAGCCTGGATAAAAAGATTTCCAATATTATTTTTCTCGTCTTGGCCAAAAAAATTTTTTAGACGGGGATGGAGCAGAAGAGAAGAAACCAAATTTGTTATTCGCGTTTTATCGGTAACAAGGTACGTACAAATTGTAAGCTATTAGTTTGTCATCTCAAATAACTGCCGCTCGAGCGGTCATCATTCGACCACCCAAGGATGGTGACATCTGGCGCGCACCAACAAACCTGACCGGTTCCTTACCGCACAGAAAGGGTTAATTACATGTCAGTCTATCACTCTTTCTACCTCTCCACCCACATGTCTGGACTTTAATTCTTTTCATTTTTTTCGTACTTTTAATATGAATAATTTTCCGAACCAATTTTAATTGCAATTATTTTTCGCAGTGGGAAGGGAGTAAATTCTTAATTTCCTCCAAATCCCGTGTCTTCTTTAACATCGGTTTAATCCTCCCTGACATCAAAACATGTCAAGTGATTAATCTCTTTTTTTTTTTTAAACAAAAATTATTAGAAGTTTTTTTTTTTCCTAAAAAAAGATTTACGAATCTTCAAAGTTATATTTTTTACAACAGAGAACTCTTCTTTTTTTTATGAGTAATTTGAAAAGCCATATCGCCAACCGCCATAAAGTTATGAAAACATGATAACCCACAACAAAACAGAAGAGTCAACCCAAGTTTTAATAATGATGTTTCCCATTGTAAACTTTTTTTTTTAAATTAAAAAAAAAATCGAAAACTTTTTTTTTTTTGATTAATCAGAACAGTAACAAAGGTTTTATTGCACGATATGACATGGCTAGATGTGTTCATATGAAAATACCTTATTGGAGGTTCAACTCTTTCCTTTTAAGGATCATTTAACCCTGATATATCGTGTGTCAAAAAAAAACTTTTAACAAAATAACGATATTACAAAAGAATTGGATTTTTTTTCTTTGTTCAGGAGGTTGTAATTGGTGAAAAATGATTAACGAAGTTCTGAATTAACAAAATGAGAGCTTTGTCGGGAAATGAGAATATGGATTATAAGTGCATGTTAAAGGCTGAAAAGTATCCAGGGGCGAACTGGCCATAAGGGCTTTTGGGCGATCGCCCGAAGTGTCGGAAAAAAATTGAGGGATTAAAAAAGGATGTCTTTTACCTAAATTCAGGTTCGGAAACCGTTTTTTCCAAAGTCTCATAATTCTTTGCCACCTGTTTCCAGGTAATTTCCTAGATCGTTTACCTAAAGAAGCAAATTCAGGGCCGCTGAATGCTTTGGTGGATCCCAGGAAAAGTTTTTAATGACCCAAGAAAGCTAAATACGAATTTTGTTTATTTTGCCATTAAACAATGGTTTGCTTCTTCCCTGAAAAATAATACTTATTTAGTGTTATAATACTTCTCTGAGTGTACTTTTTGCAAATTCTCGCTCAGTGTTCCATTTTTCAATAGCAAAATTCTGGCTCGGCTTTCGGAATGTGACAGAGAAAAATTAGGAAAGAACTTAGGCGCAGATAGAATCGTGTTTCTCACCGAATTTCCAATCCCGGTGAAAATTAATCCCAAAAATCTCGTCAGCAGCCCAGCCTAACAAAAAGCTTCTATGATTAGACTCTTATGCCTTCCTGGAGGGCAGGTTCTTCAGCCTTGCCAGGGCCGAAAAATGGTCCCAGTCCGCCCCTGAAAGTATCAGGTGTTGCGGGTGAAAATGTTGTGCTTCAACCGGGACCACCGAAGCCTTAGCTCTATTTTTTTTGTAAAACAAAAATTTGATCATGTCAAACTTCTAAATTCTGGCTCTCCAATCTCAGAATTCGGGCCCCTCACATTTTTTTACTTCTGGCACAAGGCTTCGATACACAACAAACGCGACCACGATTACATTTCTGGGACTCTGAGCAGCTCAGTTTAAATGGGTCAATTCCAAATGTCACTGTGACAGTACCACATTAATTTGAGCTTAATTATACATTGAAATTATTCAGAAGCACCGTAATTCTCTTCAAAAGGGCGTCACTAAAGACAGGCAAAATCAAACAAAGCGAGGCAAAAGTCAAAAGGTTAAGTAATTTTTCTCTTTGCCTCCCATTTAATCGCAATTAAAATTCAATCGTAAAGCCAAATTTGGCATATGAAGCTTTAATAATCACTATGCGGATGTACGGGATAACATATTGCTGAATCACCGCTGACTCCACAATTTAAATTGAAGTTCAGGGCTAGTTCGGAACAATACTTTTAGCCGTTGGACTTTTCAAGGTTTTTAAGATTTTAAATGAATAAACAAAATTGTTTGGAATCCGAATTTCAGCATCAAAACCATTCAAAATAAAAGTCGACTACATTAAAATCCCAAATTGTCTAGAAAGAGCAATCATGAGTCTGAACCATCAAGAAGAATCTTTTTTTTATACTAAAAGCAATCATTTCAGGTACACAAACAAGATGGCGTCGGGATTTAAAGACTTTAATTTTTTATAAAAATGATTAATTTCGTGTAATTTTATCAATCTCTATTTTTTTGAATATTTTTTTTTCCTTAAACAAAGCCCAGATTTATTTTAGAGAATTTAAAATAAAAATCCGCAGAAAGAAATTTTAAAAAAAATCCCCTCTGGCCAAACGAGAAACAAAACTCATCGATTTTTTTTAATAAATTACAGAACATCATGAATCCATTCATCAAAAAAAAAAAAATCCTTCCAACATTTTAATAAAGGAAAAAATCCTGCTCTAGATCAGCCCCAAAAAATTTTAGACAAAGACCATAAGGGCAAGTTCCCGCCACCAAAAATAAATGAAAATTAATTAAATAATTACGCCCTGGGGAAAATTAACACTTTTAAATTTTAAAGTGGGGGCACGTTCGAAAAATTATAAGTCGACGTCATTTTGCTGATTACGCTCGAACATGAAAAAAAAAATGAAATAAATCTTTTAAAATTAACAAGTAAAAATTGGATTTTAAATAAGGAAAGCAATCTCTGAGGAATCGTTTAGATATTTCCCCCTGTCAAGTTTTTAAATGGAGACTTGCAAGTTTAAATAGTTTTATAAAAATGCACTTTAGCTGAATATATTAGAATCATCATCAAATTGCAATTACCGCCTGAGATTTTTGCTTTTAAGTTGTTGATTGGTTATTTTTCATTTTTAACGGTCATGTTAATCCTTAAAATCCCATCAGAATGCGCTTTTTTTTTGCCGATGTGCTTGGCACGATGAGATTTATGAAAAAAAGGAATGAGGATGTATATTATTATTGCGCAGGGTCGTAAAAAGGATTTTAAAATAATTCTGGAATGATAATATTGGCATAGGATTGACTGAAGTCTACCACGGGCCTAAAACTTTGGATCGCAATCTGACGGAAGAAATTCTGCCAGAACAAATTGAAGTATAAGCCTAAATTAGACTTAAAAGTCCAATGGGGGGCACGGAATTGGCTATTTATAGCAAAAATTCGCTTCTTAGCTATTGGGAGCATTCCTGGAACGCAAATTCAAAATTTTCTTTTCTAAGCTGCAGTTTTTTGAGTCTAGCATCGGGCTAAAATTGAAAGTGGAAATAGATTTAAGACCGAGCCTAACTAGCTGACCAATTTAGGGCTCCAGCATAACCTAGCCCAAGCTGGGCGCCACCAGGAGCTAATGAACCATTGGAGCCGATCTCGAGCAGCCGTTAGCCGATTTCTGTCAAGTCCGGCCACGGCCTAGATTCAAAAAAATTCGACCCTAGCAGGAGCCCATTTCAATTTCGAGACTAATAATACGATTCTATTCCGGCCTTGTGTGCTCTGCACTTTCAAGATTTCAGCTACGACTTCTCTGCTTTCAAGACAATTATTCTTCATATTCCTTTATTTCCGGACGATGCAAAAAATTCTCAATCAACGACTTAAAGCTGTAACCTCTGTTCAGAATACATCTTACATTCCATAAACCAAGAAAATTAAACTAAAACGTGATGCCTAAGGGTGCCTCGTGGTTCTTACACCGGCTTTCTCACTCCCATCGAACCCTTTCCTTTAAAATTCACCTTTACAACCTCTTTTTTCTAATCCCTCCCTCCCATAATCCATTTTTTCGACTATTTCACTTAACAATCTCTTTACCTTATATAAATATTGATCGAACATCCGACAGACATCAACGTCAGAGCCGATATTGTAAGTAGCCTCCATATTTCGTACCAAAAGTCAATGATATCTCTAAATAAATTTCCGTCCTAGCGGAAATTATAAGTTCGTATCACTCTTCCAGAAAAAAAGAGCAACCGCATTCAGTCCCGGGCGTGCGGGGCCAAGAAAATCCAAAACAAAACTCAAATACCACTCACAAAAAAAATAAAATAAATAAATAAATAAAACCAATCCGCAAAAACTAAAAAACCAAAATAAAAGATTTCACTAGCCACTCACAAAAATTTACGTACCGAAATTTAATTCAAAAAAATACAATGACTTTAAAGGATTTGTACACGTATGAAAATTATTAGTCATTGTTAAATAATTCAGCCCGAAAAATTAACCAAAAAATAAATAAATAAATGAACTCGCACTGAGTAAAAAAAAAATTTATAAAAGAAACTTTTCCGAGATGGGAATTTTTTTTTCCACCGAACAAGAATGACGAACAAGCCCCAAACACGCCGTACTAGTAAATACAGCTAAAATGTGTTCCTCCTCGGAACAAATCTCCCTCCGCGCACTATTCCCCTCCGTACCCAGTCATATTGCGGAGGGAAAAAAACCTAAGAAGCCTAACGCGTTCCATATAAAACAAAAACCCGGCCCCGTCATTTTACAATTCAAAAAACTCCTTCTACTATTTATAAAAAGATAACTCTTTTTATACAAATTTAAATGTAAATATTATTCAAATTAAATCACAATTTTCCGCAGGGTAAGAAGCATCACTTCTGAATTGTAAAATAAATCCTCTGAGGGGTTCAACTTTGGCTGCGATATGAAAAACTCGCTTATTTTTAACATAATGGATATTTTATAAGAGCTCCAGCATATTTCCCCGACATCTTATGTTTTAATTTGTCGGATTATATACAAATTCATAATGAAAGTATTAATATTACATTAAATTCCCAACAACAATCACGGACATCTTAGAATATTACAACCACCCACTGAACAATTGCCTAAAGCGGTTTTCTTTTCTTTTTCTTTTTTTTATTGAACATACATGATTTTTTTTTTATATTTAAACTGGACACATGTGCAAGAAAGAAACTGAATTTATTTTGAAGGGTTTTTAAAATTTTTTTTTAATTTAGTTTAATTATTACGTGCCATGTTTTTTTTTTTGGCGAATTTTCAGCCGAAAAATTTTTTTACAATTAAGAAAATTTTTTAATTAGTTATATAATATTCATTATGTAAAACTAGTTTGTTGATTAATCGATCAAAATCGATAAATTGGCGAATTCGAGATTTGGTAATTAATCAGAAAGATGAATTATTAATAAAATTAGCTGATGTGAAATTAATTAATCAAAATAGATTATTTCTTTGGTTTTAATTCACCTTTAGTTTCTGGCTAAAATTTTATATGTTTTAAAATATAAACGGATTTATGTTTTCATTATGACTGATTGACCGGAAAATTGTAATTAAGTCGTTAGAGGAAAATTATCTTAGGATTTTTTTCTGGATGTGAGGTCGAGAGCAAAATTACCGGGTGAAAAGATGTATTTTGCTAAAGTAATGACCGAAGCGAAGCCAAATTTTTTTTGTTTTGTTCAAGTCTGAAGGATTTCTATAATTTTTGTGATTATTTTTGCTGTCCTGTATCAAATTTTGGTAGACACAATTAATTTCTAGAAAAATTAGGGTTTTCGAAGCTGATTATTTCGACCAAAACAAGAATTGTCGATGAAAAAATGGATAAAAAAAGATTTATTTGTTTTGCAGAATGAATTGGATGCAGAAAATGCGATATTGCGCAATGTTGTGCAATGTTGTGCAATTTTGCAAATTTTATGGAAATGCTTCCTGGAGAGACCAGCAAATGATTAGAAAGAACGATAAAATGGCTGAGAAGCACAAAAAAATTGATGCACTTGGATGTGAGTTCGTTTATGGAAAATATTAAGGTTATACCTCTTTTGCACAGGTCTCCACGGGCTGAGTCAGGCCCAAATTTTAAGCAACATTGGTGGGATCATGGGATCTTTCTTTCAAGCTAATTGCCGATATCGAACAAGCCTGGCACAGATGGCACAAATTCTAGAGAGCCTCAAAGGAGAGAGTCGCCAACTCTGTATATTAAAATCCTGACTTCTGATTGGCTGTGACCAAGTTTGTTTCAATCAAAATAATGATACCGTCAAACGTCGTCTGCTGCTCGGTCTGAACTTACGTTTGGTCAAACCCAATCACGAAGCTTACTAACCGCCATTTCTAGAAATTTGAAGGTAAGTGTCTAAATGTTGGTCCTAAACTTTACCCCATCCTCCCCCACTCCTGGAACCGCTCAAAACTAAAAAAGAAATAATAACACCGGGTCCCTTATTTTAATCAATTCGAAACTTCGCTTTCACATAACTGTTTGTTAATTCAAACAATCAAACAACAGCGGTAATTGTTTGTAAACAAATCGTCTCTCAAATGTACCCACACGTAATTTCAAATCCCGTCAGCTATCAGTACTTTCTCATTCCATTTCCCTTCTCAAACAAAAACTTGAAGGTGAATAAGTCACGACTTCCCCAAAAAGGGAAAAAAAAAAGGGACATTCCTTCGTGAAAGAAGAGGAGACAGAATAGAAAGAATCAACAAGCTGCGCTTGAATCAGAAGAAAGGCTAAGGTAGAAAAGTTCACAACAAGTGAGAGATTTTCTTAAAGAAAATTGATGTGGCGAGTTTTTAAGACTTCCCACGGGAAGCGCTGCGTGTCACCTGTTCAAAATCACGTGATTTTAAAAGTCCACGTGGTTTTGTTCTGATTATCATTTGTCTAACTGTCCTCGTGGTTAAAACTCTTTTTCTTTTTTTTTTCCGCGTTTTGAATTCCCCAACAAAAGCAGGGAAAATCATTGTGCGGGAGTTTTAAATTATTATCTCTTTCATACCCTTGCCCTTAGTCAATATGAAATTTTGGCCGGTTGCCGAGTTATTATATGCACTAGAATGTAGAGCTTGTGTCATGTAAACACGACTCGAATCACGATTGACATTTCTTGACAACGCAGTGTCTAATAATCAGCTAGAATCGATCAAATGTCGCGAGATTTGAATGACATGTGTGATGCTGTTAATAATTCATTTCAAGACAAATTTTTCGCGTTAAAGGTTTTGAAGTTAGAGTCGCCGATTAGGAAAAAAGATTTCAAAAGCGTTGGGCAATGCCGAGCCCATAGACGAAATGATTTCATTCTTTTAAAAGAAACGAAAAATTTAATCAAGAGATGTACTGTCGTTGAATTACAGAGCATGAGGTGGTTTTATTTAATATGAAAATATTTTGATTAGATGAATCTATTTTAGTTAAAATTTGAGTCTAGAGTTTACGATTAATCAAATCGCTGTTGTAATTAGATATTTTAGTTGATCAGCACACATTTATTTAGAGTAATTATTAGATTGATGAAAATTGGAGATAATAATTTTCTAAAATTACGTTCCAGGAAAAATTTTCACAAGGCTCGACCCAATTGAAATCAGTTTTGTCATGAGATTTCCAGGATTGTGGCAAGTGAAGTATTTTGAGGGGGACTCTGACCCAAAAAGGCTTTTACCCTTCTCCGAGATTTGAAGTTCGCATATAGGAACCATTTTTGCCCTGCCAAGCTTCAAGGAACTGTCTTCCTCCGAAGTAAAAATAGGCAAAGACCTCGAACCAATGCGAGCTGGGCTTCAATACAAAACGAGCCGGTGCAGCCCTAGAGGAAAGATTTGCCAAGATCTACTTTTAGGAAAAAACCGCCTCAGTTTGAATTAAGGAGATAAATCCACTAAAAAGGGCAAAAATAAATCAACATTTTCATTTCCTTCCATTTAACGATTTTACAATATTCGAAAAGGCTGCTTCCTTCTTTACTTGCACAAATAAATACCAAATCAATTTTTTTTTAAAAAAACAGAAACCCGTCATAACTGCACTTTTTTTTCATAATAAACCCCATCCAGCCCACGAATTTGATAACGTGCCAGATTCCATAAGGATTAAAAACTGACACTTGCTTCACTTTCAGTCCTCATTTATTTTAAATTTATTTCAGTGATTTGAAGTGTTAGATTATGAAACAAGTCCTTAGAGAAAATAATATTCTTAAAACGGGGAATAAATTTTCTAAGAAAACAAAATTAGTTTCTTGAAACATTAAAGATCATTTCTTAATCTATTCATTTTTCAATCAAAATCTTCCTTCAAGACAAAATGACTCAAGTGCACGGAGAAAAATTCTTTTTTCGGGGGGAATATTTGTTGATCGGTCATTAAGAATGCTACTCCTATTTTTATTTTATTATTTTTTTTTACCCCCTCAAATTCGTAAAGAGAAAAGAAATTACATGCGAAACATGTAAAACAATCATCCCTTTCGCCATAACCACCCCTTTGGAAGCCTCGAGTAGGAAATAGGCTTAAATAAACGTATGCGAAACATGTAAACAAAATACTCTCTTCCATTTTCTCCAACCCCTTGAATGTATTATAATTCTATACACGTACATGAATAAGTAAAGTTTTCCTCAGCATTTAAATCGTTATTTCCCCGTCCGTAAGTTAACCATGAAATTTACCGATATCGCGAATTGTTTCTAAATGGTTCAATTCGAATTTCGAATAGGCTTTCTATGTATATCATTTAGAGAATTACTCTTGAACAAGATTTTAAAATGTACGGGAATGCATTTTGTCGTTTCTTCACTGCTGACTCGCACAGGTTCCCGGTTTTTTTTTTCATTTGGTTGTAATGGGGGAAAGTTGAATTTGGCTCCGCGAAAGTAAGGGTTTTAAATTATTTAAAAGGTTTTGAGAAAAGAAAAGGAATATTAGAGAGTTTGAGTGGTTGAAAAGGGTAGAAATAATTTTAAGAAGATAATTTTGTTAGAACTAAGAAACTTGTGGGAATACAAAAGATCAGCACACATAAAGCTCCGTTTAGTATAAAAATGGAACTAAGGAGCCTAAAGTATGGACATTTCAACCCATTATTGAAGCATTTTCAACCTGTAAGCTGCCATGATCGTGAAACTAAATTCCACAGTTTTGAAATTGAAAAATCTGCCAAACAAGACGTCGGCTATATAATTTGAGATCATGGCAGCATCTAGTTTGAAAATGGAGTATCCTAATGAAACAGGCGATTCATTTAAGTGTTCACAGTGCCCCTGATTAAAACTATTGTGACGCCACCATACTTGAAACTTTGAGAGAACTTAAAAAAGAAGATATCTAAGATACAGCGAGCCCAGAAATTACTAATATTCTCCTTTAATTTCTGTAAACTACTTTAATTTCCTGTTTTTAACTTTAGCGTCCATTTTCTTGTATTAAGCATCCTTTATCTTTGCTTTAGCTTCCATTACCTTTACTTAAGCTTCCATTTTCTTTGCTTGAGCTTCCATTTTTTGCTTCAGCTTCCATTATCTTTGCTTTAGCGTCCATTTTCTAGAAGTAAGCGTCCTTTATCTTTGCTTTAGCGTCCATTTTCTAGAAGTAAGCGTCCTTTATCTTTGCTTTAGCTTCTATTATCTTTACTTAAGCTTCAATTTTTTGCTTCAGCGTCCATTATCTTTGCTTTAGCGTCCATTTTCTAGAAGTAAGCGTCCTTTATCTTTGCTTTAGCTTCTATTATCTTTACTTAAGCTTCCATTTTTTGCTTCAGCGTCCATTATCTTTGCTTTAGCGTCCATTATCTTTGCTTTAGCGTCCATTATCTTTGCTTTAGCGTCCATTTTCTAGAAATAAGCATCCTTTATCTTTGCTTAAGCTTCCATTTTCTTTGTTTCAGCTTCCGTTTTTTGCTTAAGCTTCCATTTTCTTTGCTTCAGCTTCAATTTTTTGCTTCAGCTTCCATTTTTTGCTTGAGCTTCCATTCTCTTGGCTTAAGCGTCCATTACCTTTGCTTAGGCTGCATTTCGTTTGCTCAAGCTTTTATTTTCTAAATTTAGCGCCAATTTTCTAGCTTAAGCTTCCATTTCCTTGTTTTAATGGCAATTTTCTTGCTTGAGTGCCCATCTGTGCATTCTTTTAGCTTTCATTATTGCCTAAAGGAGATGGGATTATTTTCAAGAAGTTAAAGTTCAGATTGAGCAAGTCAGAGATGCTTTTATAACAAAAAACTTATTGCCATCAGGTTTACCATGCGGACGCTTCTGTGTGAGAGGAACGACTTTCACATCTGAAGTACTCTTGTCCAGCCAACGGCCTCTCAAGGATAAAGCCTGCAACCGTGCTTAACAAAAAAGCTCTTGCATCAAAAAACCTTCCATTTAAGATTTCCTCAGAATATTAAACCTTTTGCTTCTTCCGAATCTTCGGAATTTGCTTCTTACAGCCGAACCCACCAAGAAAAGTTTTCTTATTCCTCAGGCTTGACCTCACTTCCTAAGCAAAGCTCTTGCAAAAAAAAACTTCTCAATTTTAACTTTTGGCTTCCCCATTCTTTTAAAAAATTCAATTCCGAAAAATTCCTTTAGACGACACATTCACCGCCTTTCTAAAAAAAGAAAATCTTTCCCCGCATCCGCTTTTTTTATGAATAACGGTCGTTTTTAGCTATATATGATGAAAAACACGCTCCTTTCTTTCCTAACGCAACTCGTTAATGAAAACTCCTACAAAATGGAGGTAATCAAGTTATATTCCACATTCCTTTTCTTAAAAAAAAAAAAAAACTCAAATCAATTCCATTTTTTTCTCGAATCTTTCAAAGCTTATCAAAGTGAAATTTATGTTTTCAAGAAAGTCTAATAATGCAATAAGGGAACGAAAACATAGAAAACAACAGGGCTCACACTCCTTTCTCGTTTTTACCTTTCACTATACACCAAATTCACACGTATGCAATTTGGAAATCTTAAATCTCATTTTCCGAATTCTCCCCCTTCCCGTGTAACGTTTCGCAGAAACCATTTCGTAACGGGGTTCCCCCCAAAAACTCCCGCCATTTTCTCATCTTGGCCTCGCTAAAAATTTTTTATGAAAATGATCCTTCCCCGGGGCTAAAAACAAAAACCAAAATATTTTCTCTAAAAAATTTATTTAGCTCGAAAAAAATTTTTTTTCGAAAAAGAAAGGGAAAAACGGATGAAAAACTTTTCAGCGAAACGACGCAGATACGTCTCAATTCTTTCAACCCTGTTAGAAAATCCATTTCGCTTTAACTTGACGTCCAAATTGAATGTTTTGTAGTCGAAGAAGGATGTTTCGGGGGGAGGGCCCGCGAGGGGGGGGATGAAGTAAAGAGGGGGTGTCAAGAAGAAAGATGACAGAGTGAGGGAGAGCTCATAAAATAAATTTTTTTTTTATTAAAATATATGATCACTTAAAAAATAATTTTTTTTCTGTACATATTTTCTTTGCACCTATCCCCCCTTCTTTTTTCCCCCCTTTTCATTCCCCGCAAGGAACAATCTCGTGTACATAAAGAAAAAAAAACATGGGGACTGACACAGTTCCCTCATTCTACGAAAATCGTTTTCCCCGGATAGTCTAGCTGTAAACAGGGCTTTAAGAGATTTAAATTTATCATTTCCCGCCATTTTTATTTTCGATTGAGATTTTCTCCTTTCGTAAATAAAATACTTAAACTTTCAAACTTTTTGTTTTCTGAACAAAAGACCTCCAGCAGTCACCCCCGCGCCTTTTCTTCAATTTACAATGTTTTCACAGAAAAGGGGGAGTAAGTATAAGAAGGCACATACCCCGCGCGGTAGCCTTTAGCTCCCCCCCTTCTTTTTTTTTTATGAAGTACTAAATTGAAAATGACGAGAAAAAAAACAAATATTCAATTTTCAATAATAAAAAATGAAAAAAAAGTACCCTTGATAAGCGTGATTTAGAAGCCCTGGGGATATCGATTTTCCCTAGCCCCCATACGCCACCAGCCCCCTGTTTCATGTACGTCTGTTTTCTTTCTTGCATACAGCTACAGTCACGTAAATCGAGAAATTCAACATTCTCGCAGCATCGGAAGCTGCGATCTCTTTTTTTACATGAATGCAAATCGAGCGAGACGCGAGAGAGATTGCGCGGTGAAACGCCATACTGGGAAAATATATAAACCTCCCGTCACTTAGACGGGCTCAAGAAAATTACCATAAGAAAATTCTCGAGCGTTTACGGAAAATTAACTAAATGGTCGGGGGCTTCGGAAAAAGTTTTACCATTTAAAATTCAATAGTGATATTTATGTTGTTTCAAATTTTATAAAAATTACCCCCAAATCACGAGACCAGTCCTAAGTTTGTTAAAATTTAAAATCCGAGACGGCTTTGAGTTTTTTTAATTGAAAGTCGTACATGCTTTTTTAAGGGGTTTTTAGTTTGTTATCTTGGGACGCGACAAAAAGGAAGCTGGGAATTTCGAATTTGAAAGTTAGCTATGTGCGATGAAGTAATATTGTTAGGGTTAGTTCTCTACACATGTTGTTGATAGATATTTTGCAAAGTTATGAAAGCCTAATTATCAGTTTAATATAATTCTAAGAGTTATTTCTTCAATGTCAATTTTAAAGTTAGTTTTGAACTTTTGTTCGCAAATTGTTTTTTTGCGAAATTTGACGGGAAAATCTTGCAAGCCGTGCTAAATGGAACGGAAACACTACAATGACTTTTCTCGGCCCTGATCGTGCTTGATTCCGAGTCCGCACCCTCAAAATGGTATTAGCAGGAATAAGTTAAAAAATAAGTTAAAGATAACCGAAACATAACAAGCTGAGCTAATAAATAAAACCCAGTGAATGATGGAGTCATGGCCACCATGAAACGAGGATGGCAGGTACCAGCCATATGCAATTGACAGGCCATGTCGCCAGAGAAAACAGAGAAGATGGACGTCACGAGCAGCAAGGTTAAAAAATAGATGTCTCGAGAAAAGAAGTTTTAGTGAATATAAGAAGCAATGGTTCGAAGAAATTAAAAAAAATGGCGGACTTCGATAATAAAAAAGAACAACAAAGAACTAAAGATAAAGAAATTTACCAGGCAGAAGGAAAACCTCGTGGCTCATGAATTATTTCAGGATCTGGTATGGACTAGATTCCACGTCCCTGTTTCGGGCAGCGACATCCAAGGTTCAAATAGCGATGATAATCGCCTATCTCCAACGCAGAGACGGCACGTAAAGAAGAAGAGGTAAACCTTGTAGATTCAAGTAGATTCTAGCCTTTGGCTCACCAGTCTGGAACTCTAGCCTAATCGCATTTGTCAATACGCGGTCCTGTCAACAAATCCTCGGTCTGTTTAGAGATCTAGGACTTGCGTATCATCTATCCACAATTTGCTTTATCACCCACGTCGAGGATGCAACCGCAACCTTTCTCTCTACAGTCTGCCGGCTCAAATTATGGATCAAAGTAGGCCAGCGAGCCTTCGAAGCTCCTCACCAGAACCTAAATATATTGATCATCTCAAAAATTGGACTGCGAACTTTCCATGCAACTTAAGGCCCGTAGCCAGAAAGGGGCCGGGGGGGGGGGGGCTCCGGGGGGGGCTCCAGGGGGTGGCTGAACCTTGGGCCCCCCCCCCCTGGAAAATTTTTGGGCCCATGTGTTTCCCTTTTCCTCCATGTTAAAAGGGGTCATTTGGAGCCCCTCCTAGTAAATTTTGTGCACTTCCTAACCTGGTTTTCTGGCTCCGGGCCTGTGCAACTTTTAAAAATATTCTTTGAATGCATCATTTTAATGAGTTTTAAATGATATTGAGAATACTACATGAAATTCATCACCTTACCTGCAAGGAAAAAAAACTCAAATTAATAATAACAAAAATCTGGGGATTAGAGGAGTTACGTGCAAGAAAGGCATTTTCGCCATAAGCTAAACATTAGAAAAGTGCCTTTTTTGCACATAACTCCTTAATTAAAATTCCATTTAAGACACAGTAAATATTCAGTCCTGTAGAATGAAGTGCAATCGCAGAAAGAGCTGGAAAATTTTTTCTCTAAAGACCAAAAATGCCAGATTGTTCTGCAATTGCACTTTGCTCAAAAAAAAAAAAAGAAAAAAAAAATACTAAGAAAGTTTTATCTTTCTCATAACCTGCTCCGGTTTAAAGGTCCGTCAAATCACCAAAAGTTATAAAAATCGACTAATCATTTCCATTAAAACCCCATTTAAAATAATATAAATCCAAAGAAAATTCATCGAACTTGCAGTCGAGTATATTTTAATAATTATTATTTGTCTTTTTTTTATCAAAGGAAAAAAATTAGTTCGGATTCAATATCAAAGCATGATTGTATCCACAAAGATTGAAATTAACTCCAAGTCTGTTTTTTTTTCCCTGATAAAAGTTAAAAGCTTACTTCTGATTCAAGAATATCGGGAACTTGAAAAAAAAAATGATCGTGAGATGCAGGGGAAAAAAGTGTGAACGGCGTAAACATGCAGTGTTTCGATCAACGCGTTTGGGTTAATTATCCACGGAGGACAGTGCTGATTCAATTTTCGAGGAAAAAAAAAACCCCCCCGACATGATTTCAACATTTTTTTTCAGTCAACTGTGATTGATTTATTTATAATCTTTTATTTTCAGCTTAATAACCTGCGAAAGGTTTTAATAACTTTCGGATGCGTGCATGCGTGAATTAATGTCCCATATTTAGCTCCGATTGCATTTTTGTGAAACGTTGTTTGGAGATGTGGAACTGTCCGGATTTAAGAAAAACTACAAGCTTTTTAAGAATGAATGATTTTGAAGATAATAAAACAAGATGTCAACATGATTACTGGGCCATTGTGATGCAGAATCAAAGAAGAAGACCATAGACTATGTCCTGCTCCTTCCTCCAACTGGATAGGCAAAATCAACCTGGCCCTTCCTCACCTAATTTAAGTTTATGCAGAAGCAAATTAAGGCGAACGTTATGCAAAATCAACTTTGAGGCTCAAATATAGGTTTTAGATTCGTGACGTCACGATATACGTCACGAGCACTTTCCCTTTAGTGGAAGAGTAACATTGCTGGCGGACGCGGACAAGTAGAAAAATACTGTCTTTAGTGTCAGTAGCACCCAACTGG
>CM042065.1:7866829-7887820 GCA_023512825.1 Liposcelis brunnea | reverse complement strand
TCATTTTAATTATTTATTTAACAATCAACTATCAAGTTTTAAGGTTGAATTATTAATTAATTTCGTCAAAAATATAAACTTACGCTCAAGTGGGACAATAAAACAGGAAAAGTGGATTTATAAGGTGAAAATGCATAGACGCCAAAAACAAGCTAAGAAGGGGTAGAAAGTTGGCAACGTTGCAAGCCGAGACAAGTTTTATTTTGTGATGGCGTCGACGAAGTATAATGCTCAGTCATCTCGATCTCATCTTTCGTTCTCCGTTTTGTTTCGTATTAATACTCCATTTAGAAAAATGGGTGATAGTAATTCATTAAAGCTTTTTGCTTGTGTTAAAGTAATTTTTAGTGGTGTAATTAAACCCGTAAATGAGTTTTATAGTGAAATCGGGTAGCGGTTAACCGGAGTGAAAAATCGATACCAAAATGGAAGCCTACAGGATCTTGAAATGCCACGTAAAAGGTAATTTTTTTTTCAATACCGTTACTTAAGTTTATCTGTGATATTCATATAAATGGCATTAATATGACATAACCTTTAATTTCTCATGAATTTCAAAGTTGATCTTTTAAGCCAATTTTGATCTGCATCTTGGTTTGAAAAAAAAATTCCTGGATAAATTTCATGATCCAATTTTGTGTTTGCAATGAAAGCTTCTTGGATTATTTAAGCAGTAAGGTTTACATGGTGCTCATGACTAATTATTTTCAAATATAATAAATTAATTAAACCATAAAACAGTTTTTTGTGTTAAGTAGTAGGAAGGTTGAACTACCTGAAGCTTGTCAGAATCAGACAGGTGAGATCTTGTTCTTTTTTTTTTGATTTTAACTTTGAGAGTTCGTGTAACTGTGGCAGGCAGTTTTAATGCATCGGGCAAAAAAACATTTAATTATCTGATCGAGATTTGACATGCTTGGTACAAATCTTGAGTCATGGCTAGTACAAAGCTTGCTAGGTTGTTGTGTTTCGATAAAAGTTAAATTTACTCAGTTTTTACTTTGACCTAGCCTGCTTTACTGCTTTCTTAATGTTCAGAAAGCATCAGATTCGGTTTAGGTCATATTTTTTCTAAAGCATTGAACTCTTGATTTTATAAAATTTAAATTTGGATTTGAGGTTATGTCATATTGCAGAACGAATGTGTCAAGAATGTTATTCAGACAATAAGCTCAAGCTGAATAATGGGTTTCTACGATGAACTTAAGATATCTTGAATCATATTGTTTGACTTTTTTTTATTCACTCATTACTTCTGATTTTGTTTATCGAAATTTTTGTTTAAAATCTTGCTTGTGATTGATATTAAGTGTGTTGGATATATTTTTGTGAGGTTATTACCTTCCCAAAATAAGAGAATAATCGCTAAACCTAAAGAGGAGTTTAGTTTATTCAGTTCATTGTTCCTTCGTTAAAGGCCAGTCCCACAAGCTAAGTCGTGGTGGTGGTATTTTTTTAAGATTTTCAGAAAAAAACCAAGTCATTCAATTAACAACTATCTCCGTAATCTTAAGTGCTGGGATTGGTCCTTATTGTGCCGAGTTGAAAAGTTTTGTATTTTTTACACGAACCTGCAATTATGTTAACAGCGGATATGAAGAAGCTATTAATTTTTTATGATAATGCTAATGGCATTTGGTTTTTCTTTATTTTAATTTCGAGATTGAGGTTATGTGTGATATTAAAAGCGGTTGGTATGATTTTTTGTGTTTGGAATTTTTATGTTGGGTTGTTCTAAGATTGACGAAAGGACTTTAGTTTAGCAACAAGAAATCTGAATTAATGGCTAAAAGTTGGTATCATTTTGGGGGAATATTTTACGTACCAGTATGTTTCATTATTCAAGTGCCATGAATTTGAGATTAAAATTGATCATTTTTGGAATTAAAAATTCATGAATCCAGTTTTTGGAAATAGTACATTGAGTAATGTTTCAGTTTCGAGCAAATTTAAGAGTTTAAGCATTTATAGATTCAGATTTTCAGTCACAATGTGATCTGGTGGAAACAAAAGAGGGGTCAAGTCCTGAAGATGGACAGATTTTCCCTGGGGAATTAAATCCCACTATTGGCAAAAATTTATAATTCTAGATTTAGACAGTTAGGCCATTTATGAAACTATAATTACTATTTCGAGACTGAGATTAATTCGAAATCTTTTATTAGAGCTGTTTCGTTTGTTATATCATCCAACTAAAACACAAGGGTTTCCCATAAAGTTTATTATATTCCCAGTTTAATTTTAATCCTTTCACGAAACTTACTAATATAGATATAATGAAATTCAGATGCCTAATAACTTGGAAATCCGAATCCTTGCTTAATCAGCAAAAATAAGCATTCTAGTCTACTGAACCCGGAAGCGAGAGAGCAACTCAATCATAAACGTAGCAAAGAGGCGAAATTTACAGTTGCTCGAAAACCTTGGTTCGGGTATTGAAATTCCAATCGGATCAATTGCCTTTTCAATAGAGCACGGGCGGCCCTTTCGAAAATTTTAAGTTGATGCTCAAGAACCCGTTCCGGGGTTGTTCGTTAATCCTTCTATCTAAAAACGAATCCTTTGATCCTTTTGAGAGGAGCAAGACCAAAGTCAGATATGGGTTAATAATGTTCAGGGCTGCGGGAATGAATGTTGCTTGTTTTATTATTAGGCGACGTAAGCAATTTCTATCTTCGTTTACACGACAACTCGAATCGGTTCGTGCGTTGACACGTCGACGCTGTATTGGGATCATTATTGACTTTTTATAAATTACGACGCATTATGTCGATTGGGTAATTTTTAAATCATTTGACCCATTAGGAAATTAAATGGGAAAAAAAAGCGAAAAGAGCAAGCCCGGGGGTTATTGAAAAAATATGTGTTGTTAATTATTTACGTATGAGGAATATGCGGACGTATAATGTAATATTTTTCGGATTGAAAATTGTGCTTTGGGAAATATGCTTTTTTTTTTTTAATAGGACATTTTTTTATCTGTTAATTTTTCAATGCTCGATTTTTGTCTGGGAAGAGTTTGAATTGGAAAATTATGGATTTGTATATGGGACAAAGAGATCGTTTTAGTTTGTTAATCGGAGGAGCAGCAGTTAGATTGGGTGGAGAGGACTCATTAAAATTCGGCTTAGTAGCGCTCGGTGGCCACGTTAGAGCGCTGGTGTCGCTATTAGTTCCTTAAATGGCCGCTGAATTCCTTCAGCGACATGAGCGCTACGATCGAACTCTGTTCTATTCAATTCTGATCGAACTTGGTGGATTTTCTTTTTAGACAAATTCATTATATTTTCTTGTGACTGAAAATTTGGAGCAGGTTTTCATGGGATGGAAAATTAATTCAGAATTATTTTTTAAAAAAACGTTTTAAATGTATTTTTCTGACAAGAAAGTTAAAGAAAAAATTTGCTCGACAAGAGAGAAGAGGTTTTTACAAAAATTGCTCGACAAGAGAGAAGAGGTTTTTACAAAAATTGCTCGACAAGAGAGAAGAGGTTTTTACAAAAATTGCTCGACAAGAGAGAAGAGGTTTTTACAAAAATTGCTCGACAAGAGAGAAGAGGTTTTTACAAAAATTGCTCGACAAGAGAGAAGAGGTTTTTACAAAAATTGCTCGACAAGAGAGAAGAGGTTTTTACAAAAATTGCTCGACAAGAGAGAAGAGGTTTTTACAAAAATTGCTCGACAAGAGAGAAGAGGTTTTTACAAAAATTGCTCGACAAGAGAAAAGAGGTTTTCACAAAAATTGCTCGACAAGAGAGAAGAGATATTTACAAAAATTGCTCAACAAGAGAGAAGAGGTTTTTATAAACATTTGCTGGACAAGAAATTTTGGAAAAATTCTTGTTTAAGAATTTTACAGAATTTGACTCTTTAGTCCGAAAAATTAAGCCTAGGCCTACTTCTCTCTCTCCCTAGACTGCTAGAATAAGTCTTAACTTATGACATGCGCTTCGAAAAACTCCTTACATTGGTCTCCGACCCTCGTTGAAAATATTCCACAGGAAAACGCCACACACCTTTTTATATTGTTAACGGTTGGCTGATATTGTGGGGGTTAAATTTTGAAGACTTGAATAAAGTTAATTAAAATTAAAATCAAACACGTCACGGGCTCAAGAGATTAAAATATGAAAAGAATTTTAATTGTTCCCCTCCTGAAGTTTTAGCTGAAAGTTTTGATTTTTTACCGGGTTGAGGAAAAAAAAATTAAAATAATTATCTTAATAATTTGCCGGCGTCGATGAAATTTTTTTTTATCTTATCTTGATTAAGCTAATCTGCTGTCATTTATATGTGGTATTTTTTTTTTTTTTTTTAATGTTTAATTTCAAACTTTCCTCTTGGCAGGGAAAACGAGGGGACATACAATTCCAGGAAACAAATTTTAATCAAATTGAAAGAGAGAAATGAAATTTAATCTTAATTCAGCACCCTTTCATTTAAATCAGTATAATATTTAGAGTGCTAAATGATTTTCCTGCGATGTAGTTTCTGAGTCTTGCGGTAGATGTCACTGTGATAGTATTTTGGGGAATGGAATTTTTTAGTAAAAATCTAGGCTTAGTTTTGATAAGAATCAATCCGTGGAAGCGTTACGCTTGAAATATTTTTTTCGACTGAGGATGTCCATGTTGAATTTAGTTGTGGGAGCCTTGTAATTATAGGCCTTAAGTTTTTAGCTTGTGGTGGTTGGAATATTTATTCATAATTTTGAAAAAAGTTGCTTGAGAAGAAATTTTGAGAAAACTTGCTTTACAAGGTATTTTGAAAAAAGTTGCTCGACAAGACATTTTCTTCAATACGGGCAAGTCTTGTTTGTGAAAAATTTTCTTCTGCATGTTTGTTCTTGCTACTCAATATCACAAATTAGTATAAAAATTCAATTTTACTCAAATTCCTTCCAACTATTTTGAATTTCAGTAGAACTAGCGTTATACCAAAATAAAGGAAACGAAAAATAATAAAAATCGAGTTTTCAAAACGTTCAAAGGATGCAGAGAAAAAGCGAAAATAAATTTAATTTTCAAGAAGGATCTTTAATAATTCAAAGGACCCCCCCTTTTTTCGTTCGATGGAAATCGTTTTCAAACTGGCGCTTCAAGTTAGGAGTAAGTTTTTACTCATTTCCCCCCAAGGTCAACACGATTACCTTCGCATTTGAAAATCATTTTTCTTTTTTAAAAAAAACAGCGATATAGAAAAAGGCCGAATCAAAAATTTATTAATTTCCTGCTTCGCTTTAAGAATTTTCAATTTTTTTTTTTTTTTTAAAGTTTACACCCCTCCATTTTTATTTCGAGGGGGAAAAGTAAAGAAAAAAGAAAGTTAGACTTAAGAGAAAATCATGTTTTATCTACTTTGAACAGTATCCCAGAGAAGAAAAAAGTTAACCGGGTTGTTCTTGTTGCAACTATATTTATCAAAGTAATTTGATTTTCTACATAGGAAAGCCTTTGGATATGGTTCACTAGACCGGGTGAATCGAGTACGTATTACGTTAGTTTTCATCGATTTAGAACAACTAATGAGGTCGTGAAAATGCGTTAATAGTTTGCTGCACGGTACATTAACGCGGAATGTTGATAAAGTTACTGTGGATGTTCATATGTGAATGAACATCAAGGACCATTTTAACCAATTCTTGTTAGATGAATGTAGTGTAAGGTTAGGGATTCTGTTCAGGATTTTTTTCAAGAAAGACTTTTCTTAAATAGTAGCGAGACCAAAGGAGACAAGATTTGTTTGACAAGAGAAATTTATCATAAGATTTGTCTGACTAGAAAAAAATTCTGAAACAAATTGTTCGACTAACAAAAGTTCTGAAGCTAATTGTTCGACTAACAAAAATTCTGAAGCTAATTTTTCGACTAACAAAAATTCTGAAACAGATTGTTTGACTAACAAAAATTATGAAACAAATTGTTCGACTAACAAAAATTATGAAACAAATTGTTCGACTAACAAAAATTCTGAAAAAAATTGTTCGACTAACAATAATTCTGAAACAAATTGTTCGACTAATAAAAATTCTGAAACAAATTGTTCGACTAACAAATATTCTGAAACAAATTGTTCAGACTAACAAAAATTCTGCAGTAATTTGACCAAAACCAAAAAATTTTAAAAATGAAACGAGGCCCTAAATTGTTTTTTGGTTTTAATAAGTTTCTAAAAAGACTTTAATTTTCCCCTCAGAAGATTCTGAAGTTCTTAATTTAAGAAGTTTAGTTAGATCATTATAATGTTCAGAAAGACAGATGCAGACTTCTGTTTCGCTCCAAATAATTCGGAACTACCGAACTACTAACGACACTAGCGGTCGAGTTTTGAGTCTGCGTTTCTCATTTCGATATTAAGTTTCATAAAATGATAAAAAACGTATTTGAATTTACCTCCTTTAGGGCATTAATGCCCTTCGAAGCGAGAAATTTTTCCATGCGAGCTACCAAGATTTTTTTCCAGCGTAGTTATTGATCGGGTTCATCCTTTGAATATACGTTTAACCGCAGGGTGGTAATATATGAGAAGAAAATATATTGGAGAAAAAATACGGACGAGTTTCCATGATTATTATTATTATCATCAATACTGAAATTCAATTATTGTTGAGATGCTAGTACATGACTGTAGTGCAGAATGGAATATCCAGATTTTGGAATTACGTTCAGCAAAGTCTGTCTAGTTTTGAGCTAACCACGCCTAAGGCCTCGCTACTGGCGGTAAAGCCTTTCAGTGGTAATTTTTAAAAGCCCGGCTAAGGCTTCTGATTAGTCTTGATCACGATTTTGTTCAAGACTTCTGTGTGTCCTGACTTGAGCCCTGACAGAGTGAGTCCCGATTCCGACTCCTGCCCGGCCCAGAATAATTAAGCCCGAATCTGGCCTGACTCGAGAAAGTAATTTAAAGTCCAAGCAAGGCTTGGCCCGGAAAATTTAGGCCTTATGCAGGCTTCTAGTGGCCACTCTGCCATACATGGCGTCTTTGGCAATAGTAAGCTTCAGAGTTTGTAGCCCTTGTAAAAAGAACTAAATTTGCTAGTTCTTTCTGATTGAGGAGCTAAGTGCAAGAAATTGCGCCATGAGCACTGAAAAACTGCCATGGTACTTGATACCTTGATTGTAAATTTCTTTGAAAATATCTAGAGGCGATTCCAGCTTCTTTCAGGATCTCACAAAGTATTTTTATAAACCTCCTTTCAGTTTTTTATTCTTTGCTTTTCTCGTGATACAATAAAAATTTTTTTTTTTAAGTCGCCAATCTCGGAATACGGTTTCTACAAACAGAGAGAGATAATTAAAGCGGAGGAGGAGAACAAAAAGAAAAGCGGGCGTCTGATCACAGAGAATTATTTTTTTTTTAATGACGTGAAATGAAAGAAAAAATTTTATTGTTTAAAAATAACCTTAGGTGAAAAGTAAATGTAGCATCTGTCTTAATGAGGCAGTATAAGCAGCTCGGTTCCAAGAATTTTTTTTTTAATATTAAAAAATTTTTTATCATTTCTTGATAATATTTAGCTCGCTTTTCTCGCCTCCGTTTTTTTTACCTTGTTAGAAATAAAAATGATTGGAAAAATTTTCTCCACTGAAAATCGGAAATCGTTCAAAAGGCAACGAGAGTTTAACCCGGAATGTCCTAGGAAAATGAATGAAACAAATCAAAACTTTAAACTCGGACAGAGCTCGACCAAAGACAAATGGTTCAGTTGAGAAAGTTTCTTGTTTGAAGGGGGGGAAAGGGTGGATTTCTTGTTACAGGCTAAGGCCGGGGCAATTTCTCTTATCCGTACTACACCTCTTTAGCCACATGACAATATACGTTTTGTAAAGGGATTCGAGAAGGAAACTTGGAAATTGTTAAAACGCTTAATTATGACCCTTGGTTCGTTGGGTTTTTCGTGGATTGTATAAAAAAAAAATAAGGGGAAAAAGCTATGTTCGTGAAAATTGGAAACTTTGTGGGCAGGTGGACGCAGACCGCAGTATGGACTCGACGGAGTTGAACATCGATCTATTTCCCAAAGGATAACCCATTTGGAAAAATGTTTCGCTATAAAACTTTTCCTGATCTTTTTTTTTTTTTTTTTTTCATGAACCTTTTGTGGGGTTGAAAAGTAAGAAAAAAATCAGTTTTGGTTTTCTTGGGAGAAATTTATAGAGGGGTAAAGGTCGAAAAATATTTGGGGTAGGAGAGTTTGAATTTTAAAGTAAAGTTTAAATCCATTGAGGGTTATTTCAGAAAACCTGGTTTTCATAAGCCCAAAAACTTCTTTGGCAGAGGCCTCTAACAGCTTTGTATTCTTGGTAGGAACCTCTGTAAGCTTCTAAGGCATTAAGGTTTCACCTTGAATTATTTAGGATCTTTTCTTAACGGCTTTTTAATAATCATTGGCTCTTTTGAAGAATACGAAGTTTCGTTTAGAACTGAGAATAAAATAGTGCAGAGTGTGGGAAAATACCAGACTAAAAGAAATTGCCACAAAAATGAATGGAGATTTAACTTTGTTCCCAAGGAAAGATGATTCTAGGTTTTGTTCGAGAGCAAGAAATTATCAAAAGATTTGTTAGACAACAAAAAATCTTTTAGTTTTTTTCCCTTGTTTTACTTCTTGTCTCGTATCTATGTCCTCCGACTTTCACTGCTTCAGATTTATTCGTTTCTAACGCTCTTCCATCATTTTAGACATTTCCAGTTGCTGATTCCTGCCGAGTCCTTGAGCTCCGCAATCTTTTTTTCCATTTCCGGCCCTATTTTCTACAGGTCTTGCATTACCAGTCACAGGCAATATTCCATATGCTTTCCCGGTGCCTTCTCGGGGTTCAGTCGCACAGGTGAAAATTTTGTGTAATTGTGTAGAAAACAGTCTACACAAAAAATGTGTTAAGATTTTTATGTTAAAAAACAACTCTGTGCTGTGTCAATTTAACTGAAACATATGTCAATATTGACATATTGACGGTGTAGACCGTTTTTTACTCCTAAAAAGTGTTAATTTTTACACAAAATTTTTACCTGTGCGTTGTTGTACAAACCTGTTATGATATTTTATCCAGCAATATATTACTCCCGTCTCCGGCTTCCACCTCTTTAGAAATATTCGGTTCAGGCGCTCCTAAATTGTTTTCGTCACTTCCCGAATGCTGCATCGAGTCGTGGCGTTCCTCAATTTGTTTTTCCACTGATAAAGTTCTCTCTGTGTCACTCCAATTCCAGATCTCCTGAAAAAAGTTTATAAATGAAAAATAGCCTGAAGGAAAAATTTGAACAGAAGAAGCTGACTCATACGGTTAAGACAAACTTGATTTCAATTAAGTCTTGATTTCAATCAAGACATGTTTGTTTAGGAAACAAGTAACTCTTTTCATCCTCGCTCGTCGTCATCATCATCATCACACGGAGATGGCAAAGGGAAATGTATTCCCCAATCGTTTCAAATTTGACTTAAATTAAAACGTGTTAAGGTGTCACACGAGGTGGTTTTAGGAAGATGTCATCATCTCGCCCATTCTCTTTCTAGCTCCCGATTACAAATCTGCTTATAGCTATACAGTAAAACACTCCAATACTCACGCTTGCATCCTTTCCGTCCCTCGAATCCTCTCTTATTTACCTTACACAACAACTCCGCCCTTATATTGGATGAAGATGCTTTCATTTTCCCACCCCAGGGCTTCAACGCTTGAAATATCTATTTTATATCACGGAGCGTGTTAAATTCCATATCCTCGTTACGGATAATAATTTTCAATGATCGAAGTAAATCCGTCAAAGGCGCCAACTACCGTGCGGTGAAGGTTATGAGAGTTCTGTTGATAATTACGTTTCTCTTTGAAATTATGGTAAATGGAACTGTAAATTTTTTTTTTTGAGATGTGAATAGTGACAGCATAACTCCAACAGCAAATTCAAAATATTTTCAATCCTATTGATTTAATCTTATTTATTCAATATTTTTTTTCTCAGTAATTCAATTTCCCAGTAACTGATTTTTCTTATTAAGACTGTCAATATAATGCTTCCAGAATCTAAATTACCTTCGCAGCTTTGACATATTCCGCATGGGCTTGAACGTAAATTCATTTTCACCAATGATAATCCTCCCCGATATATTCTTTCATTTCTAAACAGGAAGGAGGGGGTCCTCCTCAAACTTTCTCGCTGTTTTAAATAAGTCAAAGCCTTTTTTTAAAAAAATTAAGATGAAACGAAACAAAAAAGCAGTAGGAATCTACTCGAACTATGTCGCCTTCAAATTCTTCTAACTCTTAAGCTTTGGCAGTTTTGATCTTCGTTTTTTTAAAATTTTGACTCCTTCCCTTTTAAAAATATACTTGCAATATGCAATCTCAAAGTGTCATCATTTCAGGGTTATGACGTCACCATGGGCTTATGACGTCATATTATAGTCATTAAGTGACTAATCATTTATGACGTCACTAACGATCTGTGACGTCACGTCAGAGTCATGACGTCACATTGGTGTTATGACGACACATTGTAGTCAAGACGTTACCATGGGTTTATGTCGTCACATTGGAGTCATGAAGTTACCTTGGGCTTATGATCTTATACTAGAGTCATGTCGTCACCGTGGGCTTATCACGTCATATTGCAGCCATATCGTCACCGTAAACTTATGACGTTACATTGGAGCTTTGTCATCACCGTGGGCTTATGACGTCACGTTGGGTTTATGACATCACTTCAGAGTCACGTCGTCATATTGGTGTTATGACGCCACTTCAGCCATGACGTCACTTTGGGTTTATAATGTCACAATAGAGCCATGACGTCACCATTGGTTTATGACGTCACATTGGAGTCAAGACGCTACCGTAAACCGGGGTGACTTTGGCCGGGTGGGGTGACTTGGTGCCACACGTTTTTCGACGGATCTCGGTCTAAAACACTCAAAACATTTCAAAAACGGGTGGCACAAATTCACCCCACCCGGCCAAAGTCACCCCGGTTTACGGTACCATGGGTTTATGGTGTCATTTCAAAGTCATGACATCATACTGGAGTCATGCCGTCACCTTGTGTTTATGACGTCATTTTGGAGTTATGAATGACGTCGCTTTTGAGTCATGAAGTCATACTGGAGTTATAAATGACGTCGTTTCTGAGTCATGACGTGCCCATGGGTTTATAACGTCATCCCAGAGTCATGACGTCACCATGTGTTTATGACGTCATCCCAGAGTCATGATGTCACCATGGGTTGATGATGTCATATTGGAGTCATGGCGTCATCTTGTGTTTATGACGTCACTCCAGACGTCATTATGTCACCATGGGTTTATGTCGTCACATTGGAGTCATAAAGTTACCTTGGGCTTATGATCTTATACTAGAGTCATGTCGTCACCGTGGGCTTATCACGTCATATTGCAGCCATATCGTCACCGTAAGCTTATGACGTTACATTGGAGCCTTGTCATCACCGTGGGCTTATGACGTCACGTTGGGTTTATGACATCACTTCAGAGTCACATCGTCATATTGGTGTTATGACGCCACTTCAGCCATGACGTCACTTTGGGTTTATAATGTCACAATAGAGCCATGACGTCACCATTGGTTTATGACGTCACATTGGAGTCAAGACCCTACGGTAAACCGGGGGTGACTTTGGCCGGGTGGGGTGACTTGGTGCCACACGTTTTTCGACGGATCTCGGTCTAAAGCACTCAAAACATTTCAAAAACTGGTGGCACAAATTCACTTCACCCGGCCAAAGTCACCCCGGTTTACGGTACCATGGGTTTATGGTGTCATTTCAAAGTCATGACATCATCATGGGTTAATGACATCATACTGGAGTCATGCCGTCACCTTGTGTTTATGACGTCATTTTGGAGTTATGAATGACGTCGCTTTTGAGTCATGAAGTCATATTGGAGTTATAAATGACGTCGTTTCTGAGTCATGACGTGACCATGGGGTTATGACGTCACTTCAAAGTCATGACGTCAACTTGGGGACATGATATCAGTTTGCTGCCAAAGTTTTTTTTGTCATTGAAGACAGGAATTTTTTTATATGTATTATTTTTTGATTCTCACAGCTTTGGCCTAAACTTTCTCACGGGTCATGGGGTATCTTATCTTTCGAAAGAGAATTTAAGGCTCTGTCAGAACATACACTATACATTTCTCTCCGAAAACTTACAGTGAAACATACGGAATGAAAATTCCACCCCCCGCAATACTTTCTCACTGCGCTCGAAAGTAAAAACACCGCAAAATTGAAATTACTGGAGAAAATAAATTCGACCCCGGCATACTGTCTCAATAAGACTCATTATCATGGATGGTGTCACCGGTTGATAACATTGGAGGTACGCAGTCGCAAAGCGAAACCGTCGAGGCGGAAGGAATTTAATAAAGAAAACGCTTTCAATTTAGGTTTCCAATCACCACACAAAATCAACTTATCCCAATTTCACTTGTTAAATATTTTTTTTATTATGAAATTTCCCGGGGAAGGATTTCGAGAAGAAGGGGGAATAGAAAATAATCTCGCAGGTTTGATGCTGATAAACATGATTAATGCAGTACAATTAGACGTCAGCTTACACCCCTAAAACATAATTCGATAATGAAAACGTACGTTATTAAGCTTATCAACTTGGGCGAAATGTGATTGGTAATTGCATTTCGAAACAAGATTACATCGATCCGGGGAAATATGCATAACCTTAACTGTGATTTCGGGATTTTTCCGAAAATTGAGGTTGAATAAATAAAAAACGACATCCGGTTTATGTGAAAGCGTAAAAAGGAAATGGAATTTAATGAGAATTTTACTTGAGGGGGAATTTTCGGAATGAACCGCAGTCTCGTTTTTAAAAGGCAATTAAAAAGTATCAAAAACGCCTTAAGGACAAACGTCTAATTCTGCAATTTAACCGGGGTTACCCTCAAGTTAACGATGTATTCTCGATTTTATCGAGTTGAGGCTTGAGCGAAAATCCGATCCTTTATTTAATTGCCTTGTTAACCTTTAATAAAGTCGAGAGTGGACGGTAAGCTAAATTTCTTAACGGAAGGAGATTTTCTGTTTCAAATGAAACGTTAGGCGAGTTAGTGCTGGCTCGTGTAGTCCGGAGCGTGGTGAGTTTTGGCTTGTGTTAAGTGGTGGCGAAGTCAACGATTTTGTCACAGCCAATGAGAAGCCAGGATTTCAGTTGGCGACTCCTTTAAGACTCTAGTGGCAATTAACAACAGCAGGCTCCATTTTGAGCCCCTCGCAGACTATGAGTAAACTTACAAGCGTTTGTCATTCCCTAAAGTAGCCTCTCTCTCTCAAATAAAATTCGAAACCAGTGAAAAATTAAAAAATTTCACCCTCGGTGGTAAACTTCATCATATCCATTCTGTTTTCATTAGGAAAATAGGAATTCATCGCGGTAACCATAACAACTGGAAAAAAATTAGAGATAATGAAGTGTATAAACTGAAGGACAGTTAATAAGTTGGTTTTCCTTATTCTCCACCGATGTAAATAACTTTTCAAAAATAGAATTCAGTAGAGGGAGAGAAGCCTTGCATTTACAATAAGTTTATTTTCCAGAACGGTGAAACCATTCTTATGTATCTCCCCCCCACACCCTCGGCTATGGAATCATTAAAAGTCAATAACTGGTGATAAAAAAAAAGTGAGTGAGCGGTTCTTAGAAAAAACTGCCCAAAGCTTTTTTTAAAATGAAAATTATTCCTGGCAGAAAGAAAATTCTGGCGAAGTTTAGCTGCTGTTCACCGATATATTTCATAACTCGTTTGTGCTTGTTTGTCAACATTCAAGTAGAATAAAGTTTCTCCTTAACTCTCCGGGAAAATGTCCCTTAGGCGATCTTGTATAATGCCTTTCGTTCCTTTTCAAACCCTTTGTTGTTAGTTTTAAGTTTGGCGCTTTTTGGTACGCAGTATGGCTATTGTAAGGAAATATAAGCAAACAGAGCCGAATATTAAGAATTTTATTTTTTTAGAAATCTTTTGTTGAGTAAACGTATCTTTGAAAAACTCCTCATATTGTTACCACCCACTCGTAAGATTTCAACTTCCTTGATAAAATCGATGTCGTGGAATCTTTTCATTTTTCCTCTCTCTTTCCTCCAATATATTTAAAGGCTTTAACCGATCCAATATTCTTCTCAATAAACTGAAGAGCATAATAAACAGAATCCCTAAGTTGACACTTAAAAACTCGAAAACCCTTCGACAATATTTCTTTATGGAAAATTTCCAACATGTTACATTTTTCACAGGCTCGAGGGAAAAAAAAGGAACCTGTGGAAGCGGAGAAGAAATGCGGGGGCAAGTGTAAAGGGAGGGAAAAGGGAAGATAAGGATGGATGTAGAGAGCAACAAGAAAATTGAAGGAACAAAATTCCTTTCTATTAAAAAAAAAAATCCTATTATGTTCTGGAAAGACCTACACAATCAATCCATACTTGATCTCATGCTTATATTTTCATTCATTTTACAATGTTAAAGCGAAAATGTTACAACTTTCGGTCGTTGAATCGGATTTTGAGGAGAAAAAAGATGAAGGGTTTTTGAAGTTCAGGTTCTGAGAGTGAAATTGTTTTTGGGATAGTTATTTTCTTTTGGAGTCAGCATCAACTGAATTACGGCCAAGATCTTAAGTCGTTTTGGAGAAGGATGAATAGCAATAGTTCGGAAATCAGTTGAATTTCCCTCAAAGAGAAATTTTGAAAAATTGCTCGACAAGGAATTTTGAAAAAAATTGCTCGACAAGGAATTTTGAAAAAAATTGCTCGACAAGGAATTTTGAAAAAAATTGCTCGACAAGGAATTTTGAAAAAAATTGCTCGACAAGGAATTTTGAAAAAAATTGCTCGACAAGGAATTTTGAAAAAAATTGCTCGACAAGGAATTTTGAAAAAAATTGCTCGACAAGGAATTTTGAAAAAAATTGCTCGACAAGGAATTTTGAAAAAAATTGCTCGACAAGGAATTTTGAAAAAAATTGCTCGACAAGGAATTTTGAAAAAAATTGCTCGACAAGGAATTTTGAAAAAAATTGCTCGACAAGGAATTTTGAAAAAAATTGCTCGACAAGGAATTTTGGAAAAAATTGCTAGATAAGAATGTTTGCAAAGAATTGCTCGTTGAGATATTTTAAAATTTGCATAATTAGAAATTTTGCAGAATTTGCTGGAAAATTAAAAAAAAAATCATAAAATTTTCTAATTATTTCTTATCAAATTTTTTTTCTAGAATTCGAAGAATTTGATGCTCTTGGCCTTCAAAATCAAACCTGGGCAAAAAGTATTTGATTCGACTTAGTCTCCAAAATTCCTTACTTTTCCCCTAAAAATACTAGATCCCTTTAAGGTTAAAAATCTTGTCAGTTTCTCTTACTTTCACTTAAAAAGGAATATGAAAAACTTTTAGTCAATAAACTCTTTATTACTCAGAATGATTCTGAAAGAGAAACATAAACGGCGCATTTTGAAAATATTTTAATTGACGAAAAATAAAACTTTCGAATGAAGGATTTTTCCGGAGCCGCGATCTGGGAATCTGTCTTAAGTCCGTAATTACTTTTTCATCTACAGAATATAACCCACTTTCTATACAGTTACTTTAGTTTCAAAGCTCTTTCATCCGACTTTCGTAAACAGAATCCCGAATGAAAGTTTATATGTGATTTAGCGCCTCCAGGGGAGTTCCAGCAGATCGATTATCTTGTTTTATTTGGCCTCAATTTAAAATGATGAATTTCATTACTTTAACCTTGTTAGCAACATCTAATTTTTTTCTAAAACTGAAATTTCTTTGGCCGATTCCTGATTTGACAATTTTTCCCGCCATTAAAGTTTCCCATAAAATAAATTCCAATTCCACTCAGCATCCTAAAAAGTTAGCACTAAAATTATATGCAAAAAGTAAATCTCGGACTATTGTAATTAAATATGCAAAATCCTTTTTTCACTTTAACTTGGATTTTCCGGGATAAGTAGTAATTAAACTTTGAAATATGCATTTTCCTTTATGAATTCTGAACGAAGGTAGCTTTTTCGGATAATTATGATATTTTTTACGTTGAAAGTATAAATTCTAACCGTTGTGAGTTTCAACTTGTAAAATGCAAACTCGTAAATAAGTAATAAAAAAGTAGATTCAATACGTCTATACAACTAAGGTTTCTTTATTATTTTTTTCTTTCATTTTCACCTCCTCGCCACCCCTTTTTATCCCTTCTCGCTTCCTTAGCGTTAAACTTTTGCTCCATGGAAATGACGCCTCTTGATTAACTCCATCTTATTTTCTCCGATTCCCTTTCTTTTCGATAATGACTTTCTCCTTCTTCTTTACTATTTTTCAGACTTTATATTCCCAAAATCTGGATTTTGATTTTTTTTTTTCTGAAAGTAATTATCGCCATTTTTTTCCTCCGGGATCGTATTTATTCCATTTTTTTTTTTTAATGTTGGTTCGAGGTACAGGGATTAAACTTCGTATTTCTACTAGCTGTGAAAATTTTATGCAGAATATTTTCTTTGCAAACAAAATTTTTTTAGAATTTTTAAAATGTCAAAATATTTATTGCATTTTTTTTTTTTTTTTGCTTGTGGAGTTTTAATAAGTAGAAAATATTTTTTCTTGTAAAATTGATTTAAAACAAAAAATCAATAAAAGGTTTGTTCGACAAGAAATTATCAAAAGATTTGTTCGACTACAAAAATTAATCAAAAGATTTGTTCGACTACAGAAATTAATCAAAAGATTTGTTCGACTACAAAAATTAATCAAAAGATTTGTTCGACTACAAAAATTAATCAAAAGATTTGTTCGACTACAAAAATTAATCAAAAGATTTGTTCGACTACAAAAATTAATCAAAAGATTTGTTCGACTACAAAAATTAATCAAAAGATTTGTTCGACAACAAGAAATTATCAAAAGATATGTTCGACTACAAATATTTATTAAAAGATTATCTTGATAAGGACAAATTTTTAAAAAAAATTGTTCGACTAGAAGAATTGTTTGAATTTTTAGGGAAAAAAATGCTTAAAAACAAAAATCTGAGTAGACCAAATTTGTGCAAAAAAATTTTTGATTTTTATAAGTCCCTAAAAAGTTTTTTCCCCGTTGAAAATTTGATCATGTTCAACTTTTATTAATAATTTTATTTTTTTCTTTCTAGGTAAGTTTTGTTTTCTGATATTTTTTATTTGACTGCGCTTCTTCATAGACGGTAAGATTTTTTTGAAAAAAAATTTTCCCTACCTACTATTTTTTGCCTCTACTCAGTTTACGTTGCAGCCCGAAAAATTGTATCATAAAAAATATTAAATTCAGACCGTTCATCAATTTTGACTATAAATCCCATTAACAAGGTACAGATGTGGACATGATGCGTTTCGAGGAAAATCTCGTTCGTCCAGTGCAATTTAGTTCGACTAACCTGGTTTTTACGAGCTCTGATGTTTCTCCCATGGGTTGCCATGGTAACTCCAAACTCCCGATAGGAGAAGAGAGAGAATTTTCCGTCAGTATTCGTTACCGCCCGGCCTTATCGCTTGCGTTTTTCACCGAACCCCGGGTGTTTTCGGAATGTCAACTTAAAATGCTCTTTTGCTTTCGCTCCGGTTCTTAATCTGTAGTGAAATGTGCCATCCCATCTGTTACCTTATCTGACAAAGAGGATACGATAACCAATCTTTTTCAAAAAAATATATTTCCTTTTTATTTTCAATTTTTCTTTCGGTGCCAATGTGAAATTTTTAACAAATAAAAATTGGTGTGTGTGTGTTTGCGAAAGGAATAAAACAACGATTATTCGTGTTAAGTGATAGTCTGTGTGTGTGTGCCATAAATTGCCATAACCTGCTCGAAATATGGTAATTACCTTGGAATATCAACGAGGAAATTTTTTTTAATATTAAAATGTATGGGAAAGACGTGACGAGACTGACAGACTCGTATAACTTAATCTAGAAGAAAATTAATATTTTCTATATTTAATTTTATATCCCACGAGCTGAAATTATACTTCCAGGTATAAAATCTCAGCTACCACGATTTTAAATGGCTAACGAACCGAGTAATCTTCAAATAACAAAATCGTAAACGTATGTAATGTTTTAAAACTTGAGGAAAAGGCAGTCGAATTGGAAAACCCGCCTGGTTAAATCTCTGTGTATTCGTTTTTAACTAAGTGTAATAAATTTAGCCCTTTCCCAACGAATGGAAATTCATAGACGATCTTCAGGCTTTGGCAAACGTTTTCGTGTGAATCCGCCATACGATTTTTAAACGTTATTTTTTTTATCATTTATCATGGGATTATTGTCAGACGTCTTTAAGATTTTTAGAGATGTGAGAATTTTCTTTTTATCGTCGAGATGAGTTTTATTGCGGTTTTTTTTCCCCCAGCGTTAATTTGGAGAAATGGTGATTGTTATGGCTTGACAACATTGTACGAGGATTTTATACCGTCATATGTTTTTGTGGGGAGTCACGTGTATGTGTCAAGAAGCTTTGGGTTGATCGGCTCCGGGTCTTTTGTTGCCGGTTATCGGTTAGTTGGAAGGTTCTCCGGGAAATGGGTTGAGTAATTTGTTCTTTGTTCGAAGCAGATTCGGGGATTTTTTTTTTTGATAAATGTTCGATGGTTGATTTTCTATTAAAGGAGCTTAAAGGTTTGCTTGGCAATCAGTCAATTAAATTCCATAATTTGAGACTTTTAATATTTGAAAATCTATGTGAAATTTTGATTGATGACTAAAAATATTTTTCTTTTATCCTCGAAAGTTTTTATTAGTCACTCTAGTCGTTTGTTTAATCCGTTCCATTATTCTCCAGCATTGGGAGCTTATGCTTTCAGTCCAGGTCTCTCGTTTGTGACACGGTTTTCGCTTTTGGCACGTTGTTTTGTTAAGTGACGTTTTATACACATACTTGGCACGATTTTGGAGAGTTATGGTAAAATCGCGTTGAAAGAAAACAGTTGGACTAGATTTTAAATTAATTTTGGATGAACATGAATTATTTGATTTTCTGAAGTTCTTTTTATTGGTGTTCTTGAGGATTCCGGCTGGACTGATTAAAAATGAAAGTTAGTGAAGGCTTTTTATTGAACGGAAGGCTCGAGCTGTCTGGGGAAGCAGCCAGAGCCTTAGGCAAGTCCTCAAGTGTGTTGGAGCTTCAAATAAGAGAGAAATCGTAGGGTTGATTGCTGCAAACAAGAGGCTGCTAAATTTTGTAAAGTATGTGCTAAAATTTGGGACTTGTGGTCAAACATACACACGAACACTTCTTTTGGCAAGAGCAGGTCTTCTTTTTTTTTTTTTTAAATCCTAAAGTCTAGAAAATTTTAAAGGAAATAGGGGATTTTACCACTGTTGAGATTTCACTGTTGTCAACTGAAATTCTTCACGTGGCTAGGCTACATTTTTAATTTATATAACTTTAGGCCTGAGCATTCCTTGTCACACACTCCGCAGCTCTTATCAGCTATTGACCTGCCTGCAATTTTCCAGCATTATCCTCTCTCATCGTCAGTATTAATTTTTCTTCCCCAAAAAATTTAACACTTGGCTCAGAATCCCAAATCTAATTAAAACATTATAAAGATTAAAATCCTCTCTAGATAACATTTCGTGATCCTCAAATGCCCTGATAAACAACCAGACAAACCCAACATAACCCTTCTTCCTATAACAAGAGGTCATAAAACCCAAAACATCCGTCTAACAAGCCTCGAAATCGATTTTCATCACGATCACAATAGTTGCGAAGATTATTCAATAACCTAAAGCGTTTTCAGCAGCAAAGAAAATTCCCTCCCTTCCCCGATCGTAACAAAAGCTTCAATCAAAAAACTTACTCGGCCCATCCCCCTTTTGATATTTCAACGCCGAGGCTAAAAAGTCGGGATTTCCCACCTCTTCTCTATTTTCAAGGAAAAGCGGGCGCTCTTAACATTTTATTGCATCAAAATTCATAACTTTTAAGATGTTCACAACATATTTTCGTTAAATAATGAACCCCGCGTTGAAACTTTCAAAATGAAGGAAGGAAAAAAAAAGAGAGGAGGAAGAAAGCAAAGCTCGAGGCCAAACTTTTCCCAACAATTTTTTTTTAAAAAACTCAACCCCCTCTCTAATAATGGACTTTTAATCTTATTATATTTATTCCTTTCTCGTAAACTTATCCCTTTTAAGATATGGTCAATCGATCAAATCATGAAATTTTAACGCGAGGAGAGATAATCTTAGAAGCCGGAAACCATCATCCCTCTCTGATTCGAATTTCCGACATAAATTGAAACACGGAAAGTTATAACCGATATTAACCACATGCTATTTAATTAATAATCTCAGATCTTGAGCAAGAAACTTGACAGAAACCACCTCTATGGGGATCGTGTTAACATTTTAAAATGTTGTAAAGCGGTCACCTTAGGGACCGATTTTCCGGTTAAAAGGAAAGGGAAATTAACTCGAGCTGATAATATTTTTAAGAAGCGCTCATTAAGAAAATCTTTTTTGAGACCGAAGGGAGTTTAGGAGTTTTTTTTTTTATATAAAAGGATAAACTATCACTGCGGGAAAGTTTAGAATACAAGAGAAATTGCCGTTGAAAAATGAGATATCACTTGAAATTTTTCCCAAGTTTAATGTTACTTTCTTGGCACGTAATTTCTTCATTTACTTTGTTGCTCTTATATTTTTTTTTAGTGGTTTCGATTCATTTTAAAGGGATCACGGATTCTTTTGAATCGGGTTGGTTTTCTTTTGGACGAGGCTTTGGTTTCCGACTAGAGGACGTGAAGAGCCACGCAGGGCTGGTTTTTACATTCCTACCACTGATCTCCTGAGGAAAAGATGATTCGATTTTAAAAAACGGAAGATGTGAGCACTGAGCAATAGACCCCTGCACGGGCCTAATTTTGGGCCTAGCTTGGGCCTAACTTTGGGCTGATTTCTATTGCCTAGGCCCGGCTCTAACC